>JAGFPH010003457.1:121418-135629 GCA_018207615.1 Philaenus spumarius
AAAATTACAGTATCGGTTTATTTTATTTTTCAATTTATATTTGACTAAGCCAACAAAATTTGTTTTAAAGTAATCACCTGTGGAAGTTTAGATGTTAGTGTTGGCCAGCATTGAACTTTATTCAGCTGAACAGTCTATTTTAAATCGAAAATTTTAAAAATGGACAAATAGCACATTTTAAATTGTTCATATTGTTTTAAATTCATTCGTATTTCAAATTGTTTAAATTGTTGTTAACTTTCTTTTACATTATTGGTAAATTTTTGTATTTTTCCTACTAACTTGAAGCCTTACACTTTAGATTGATTCAAAGTACATATATATATATATATATATATATATACAGAATGCACAGTTTTCAAGTAATTTTATTTACTAGTTCAAGTTATGTATGTTAATATTGATTTACGTATATAATATTCCAATTGATATAATTAACTTTTGACATATCTAATTATAACTCTATCCATTTTTAAATTTGTTTTGTAGAGAAAAATTAAAAAAACGCTTATACGTTATGCATGTTTTTGTAGTATAGAATATAAGATCTTTATGTAATTATTTTGTTTTATAACTTTAGAATAACTTATTTAATTTGAATCCTATTTTTTCTATTATTTAGATAATTTTTAAAGACGCTTGTATCATAAACAATTTGTAAATACATGCCCAAATAATATTTCTTGTCTTTATGATTCACTCCGCTCGTTCTCTAGGCCAAGCCATTACAGATAAAAATTGTTATTAACCCTTAATATAGCGGCTAATGCCTTTAAACGCGGCACGATCCAATATCTAAACGTGGTTAATGCCTTTAAACGCAAATACCCAAACATATGCTTAGATGATTCCATAGTTTACGAAACTTCCAATAGAGTGGAAAGAGATGTTCTTTGAGTATGTTTAGACCAAATAAAAAATATAAGCAATGTCTGTGACGTTTTATCGGTCTGTGTTCTGTCGCCAGAGCAAATGCGTCTTCTATTGCAAGTGTTCTCAGTGCGGCTTACGGAGACGCAATCTGTTTCACTCAGCTGTTCCTTGTTTGTTTGTACTGTTAGCTGACTGATATTCATTCCGAAGTTTTAGTTTTGTTTAAGTACTTGTTTTTCTTAATTTAGTACGTAATTATTGTATTTTTAGGCAACAATAAGCATTGCTTTTATATATTTAGTTTTTGACTAAATTTTAAATTCTGCTAAGTTTAGTTTTGATTTTTTTAATTCTTAAAAATAAGTTTAAAATTAGTTGAGTATTTTTTATGTGTACTACTTAACCCTGAGAATCAAAATTTTTTTAAAAGAACATTGAGAAAATAAATATATATTTTTTTAACTCTAAATGAGTGGTAGCCCATATTTTAGCTTAGCGCTTTAAGGGTTAAAAAACAATTCACTTAGATTAAATGATTTAGTTGTCATTTAATTTTAACACTCAAAGTTTTAAATAAAACATTACTTGAATTGGCATCATTTTCACAGATTTATTGATTCTAACAAACAAAAAACCATTAGATTTTAATTGAGTTGCCTGAACAAACATATACACTAGGGATGGGTCGATTCTCGATACCGATTCTCGATACCACCGATACTTTAGCTTTGGTATCGGTATCGAGAATCGATAGCCGAAACTCGATACCGATTACCGATACCAAGAGATACTCAGTTGTGAGAACTGCCCGTTCTCGTATAGACTCCGTAAATGTAATCTCCGGTATTTGCAATCGCATTCTCTGTATAACTCAATTCAGCATTTAACAATAAATATCAGTAGGGAAAATGTAAAAAATTATTAATTTTATGTAAGTAGACATTTTCCCCAATAAAATGTTTTAGGCAATTGTTTCCTTTCTTAAGTAAACGCTTCTTGATTTATTTTTATTCATGCGTAGGCTGTTATTTGTACACAAGAGTCTAGAGTAGGCTCAAGGTCAAACACTTATGGATTCGTTTGTTATCGTGTCTATAGAATTAGGGAAGAAAAATAACACATTTTATAGATCGGTAACAAAAGTATTTAAACTTTAAAGTAATAATTTTATTTGTTTGAAGTCGGGTAAAACTTGTTGGGATTTACGTTACCCGTAATTTATGATTTGTATGGGAGTCCCGGAATTTCTTTGTTTTACTTTTTATTTAGAGATGGATCGGTTCCATTTTTTTTCGGTTCCCGGTTCTAGAGTCAAATCGGTTCTATTTATTATTCAAGGAATTTAACAAGAATTTAAGAGTAAAGTAAGATTTAATTTGAATACTGAAATGATTAAGTATGTTATGTACAGATAATTAAATACAAGTATTGAGCTAAGTTAAATTACAGACAAAAGTCTATCACTTTCAACGTCTATTATAAAAATATTACCACACTTTCGATACCATTGCTAAAAAGACTAGCCTACTCCGGTTAAGTTTCCACATATCCTTAACTAACTAAACTTAATCAAATTAATATGTTAATTCAGTATAGTGTCGATTATCCGAAAGCAGAAATGTACTGTAAATAAATAAGTACATTACAGTACTGCACGTATTTCCGAATTTAAAGGTTTTTACTCGCATAATCAGCCGAGTTGTAGATTTCAGGAAGTTTGTGTTCAACGGAACAGCGGCCGCTGTTGAGTCAGCGAGTCAGCCGAGCCCGCCCTTCGTAAGTGAGTAAGCCTACACAATTTAATTACCCGAACAAATCGACGCTCTACTATTAACTAATGCAGTAACTAAAACAAAAATATTTAAATTTAATAAAAAAAAATGAATAAAACACTGCACTAAAACTGAATACTGTAAGTATTTACACACAGCGTTATTAACTTGATATTACAGTACTTTGTTCTAACAAATTGTTCAGACTTCGGCGGGACTAAACTGACCCCGTCAAATTAAATTTTCGATGATTGAAGTTCCGATTATTTCTGAACTTATCCGAATTGAACGTTCAGAAACAAAACATATGATATTCCGAGTAACGCAATCCTAGTCAGTCGTAAACAAATATTATTCCGAATAATTAAAAACTTGTTTATTTTAAATTGCAACGCATTCTGCTATTTCGTTACTGAAACTCTCACGTGTTTTTCATTGGACTAGGTTAATTGTATTTTCTTATGCGGATATTCCATTGTTTTCGGGAGTAGGTTTTTTCGCGGACATACGCTGTAGTATATTAAATTGCGTTTGAATGCCGCGTTTTATAAAATTAGCGCTAATATTATTCGGACGTCGTATTCTTTTGCGGACATTCGTCATTTTATTTTTAATAACATTTTACCAATTAATTGTAGTTCATAAAATTGGTACTAATTATATTCGAGCATCAATTTTTTGCGGGCATTTACTGTGGTACTTAAATTATTTTTAACGCCGGCGTTTTTTAAAATTAGCGCTAATAATATTCGGACGTCGTATTCTTTGCGGACATTCGTCATTTTATTTATTTTTTTTTCGCTGTTTTCTTTTTTCTTTTTTTTTTTGGGGGTATCGGTATCGGGAATCGAGAATCGATTTTTCAAAGTATCGGTATCGGTATCGAGAATCGAAAAATCTGGTATCGACACATCCCTAATATACACTAAAACAAAATGTATGATCCGAAAGCAAACAAATCAACTTATTTGAAAAAACCTGTAAGTATTCATTTTATTTAAATTTTGTAGCTTGCACTAGTGGAGGAGATGCCTCAGATGTCAGATTCTACCGACGATCAAAACATATTTACTAAGGCTTTCAAAAATTTGGTTTCTGAAGTTGAAAACAATGACCAAGAAATGCTGGAATTAAATGATGATTCGTGCAAAGGAATTGTCAAAGTGGTTCCTGTTAACAGTGAAGTAAGTGTTAGTGAATATGTTGAAACTGTCACATTGTATAAATGCAAAGCCTGCACCTTCTGCAGTGTCAAGGAAGACGAACTTACTAATCACCTGACGGAAACACATTTACAGGTGAGCAAAGCTAGTTTAGTTGTCTTGCAAATCTAAACTACGGTAAAGACCACGAAAGAATACCGCTGAGGGACGGGCTTGTGTACAGCGAGACCTTGGCCTTAGTGCGACGTTGTCACGTTCTTCCCACGCTTCTAACTGAACGTGGCTGACTTAACGCATTTATAATTCTTTAAACTGTGCGCTCAAGCCTCGAGCGGTAAATAACAGGAGTGTTCGAGACTAGTAGATATGGCAACGTTGCGCGCCCATCCTATTGGCCGCCACGCAACGGTATTCTTCAGTGTTCTTTAATATAATGTGATATATTGTATGAAGTGGTTTGTAGCTTTGAAAGGGTACACAATTTCAATATAAAGAATAGCTTTAAATACACCTCATCTAACATTATAAATATATGTACACTAGCTGGCCCGACCCGGCTTTGCACGCATAGACAAAGCAAAGTTAATATGAATAATGAATATTAACAAAAAATATATTATATCAATAAATATATTACACTATGTATTTATTATATGGGGATTTTTAGTAACTTTGACCCTCCCCAAACCTCCCCTAAAATTTCGATTTTTTTAAAACTCTTTCTTAGCGAGCACCTAGGGCCCTAGATAAAGCTGGTGGATGAATAAATTTCATTCCAATCCGTTCGGTGTTTCTTTTTAGTAACTTTGACCCCCCAAACCCCCCTAAAATTTCGAATTTTTTAAAACCCTTTCTTATAGCGAGTACCTAGGGCCCTAAAGGAAGCTAGATACCAAATTTCATTCCAATCCGGTCGATGGTTTTAGAGAAATCGTGATTTTGTAACTTTGAACCCCCCCCAAACCCGCCTAAACTTTCGAATTTTTTAAAACCCTTTCTTAGCAAGCATCTGTGACCCTAGGGGAAGCTACATACCAAATTTCATTCCAATCCGTTCGGTGGTTTTAGAGAATCGTGATTTTGTAACTTTGACTCCCCCAAACCCCCCTAAACTTTCGAATTTTTTGAAACCCTTTCTTAGCGAGCACCTATGGCCCTAGGGGAATCTACATACCAAATTTCATTCCAATCCGTTCGATGGTTTGAGAAATCGTGATTTTCTAACTTTGACCCTCCCAAACTTTCGAATTTTTTGAATCCCTTTCTTAGCGAGCACCTATGACTCTAGGGGAAGCTACGTACCAAATTTCATTCCAATCCGTTCGATGGTTTTAGAGAAATCGTGATTTAGTAACTTTAACTCCCCCTAAAATTTAGAATTTTCGGAATCCCTTTTTTAGTGCGCGTCTAGAGCCTATAAAGAGTATTAGCGCCAAATTTCATGTTTGTAGGGCTCGTGGTTTTGGAGAAACTGTGATGAGTCAACGAGTCAATGGTATTTGGCTTTTATAAGTATAGATTATCCTTCATAATTCAACTCATTTCATGCAATCATTAGTTTTATTAAAAAAAAAAAATGCGAATTAAAAACCACAAATGACCAGAATATGGATAGAAACCTTAATAAACAAGTCTATACAACCTAAGTGGAAAAGAAGAACCAATATTTGTCGACAATTGAAAAAAATCATTATTTGAGATCATTATCATTACAGCTATCAATGCAATTTACAACTTGCTCCTAAAAACAAATATTAATTACAATATCCAAGTAAATGATAAATTAATACATTTCTTCAGAACAGTAATCACCTAAGACCAATAAATTCAGTAATAAATATGCATACCTACAAAATTATCCATAGTGGTGTTAACCAGTGAATAGAAGTCATAACTTAAAAGTTATTTTTGCAGTACAAAGATCTCGAGTGATTATCAATTAATAACTATGTATGACACAATCATCCATAGACAGTTGTAACCATATTTTTATTTGCAACTAATTTCTCATTCATCAATTGCCCATTAGTATTAAGAAACCCTTTTGTATATATTCTAAGTCCTGTATTTTGTTTCGTTAAAATCTGAATTCAGAAAGTAAATTCAATTCCAATTTCAATTAATAATTTGTGTATCGGTTAAGTTGCTTTAAATTTAATAAATATTTATCACCTTGTAAGTAATTGTTATTTCAGGTATTATTTATTTTAATTTATAACTAGTCGGGTCAACAATTTTTAAATTACGTTATTTACAAAAACCAAGCTTGTTTTAACTTCAGACTTATTTCATATCTCATAGCTTTTTAGGGTAGGCCTAATGTACTTTAAAAGAAAAAGAAAAAACTCTTTTAAGACACTTGTTTCTTAATTTCATTTTACAGTGTTATAAAGCATACTAACTCACTCTAATACTCGACCCTTAAAGAATATTTTACTATAAGTTTTGGAAAGTCAAAAAAAAAAAATAGTTTTTATAGTACAGTAGAACTTGGATAATTTGAACATCTTTAATTTGAAGTTTTGGGTGGGCGCCTAATATCAATGTAAAAAATATGGATAATTTAAAGTCAACTTCTTTAATTAGAATTTTTTGTGTTAACACTGTAAAAGGGATCCCTAATTAAGATACTACTCAAGAATAAATGCCTAACCGCTATTGTTTGGACACATGTTGTAACTCCAGGCCAGGTGCGTTATCGCCTTCCAAAATATCTATTTAGTCTGTCGATTGATGGTCTGCTTAGTCTCTTGTTACAGTAGTGTGCCTCTGCTTGTCACAGTCATTTGTGTTTTGAAAGTGATTATTAGTGTGAATGATCGCAATGTCTTTGAATAAACCATGCATTCAGTACAAGATATTAACATTTTGTGAAAAAGTTACTCTTATTCATAATGTGGAGAAGGGCCTTAAGAAGAAAAATGACATTGCTAAGGAGTACGGGATAGCACCCACTACAGTGTCGTTTTTTTTAATATGGAGAAAATATTAAACAGTGCTTTGAGTGGAAATGGAAAGGACCACGAAAGAGCCAGATAACCCCGAAGCGGATGAATGTATGCTAAGTGGCTTAAGCAAGCTCGGGAAAAAAACCACTCCATTATCTGGGACTCTTGTTTGAACAAAGGCAGAAGAGGTTGGTGTAGGTTTGGGGAAAAGTGGTTTCAAGCCAAGTACATACGGGTTGGTTGAATGGTTTTAAGGAAAGAAATATCACCTAAGTCTGTGTGTGGTGAAAGTGCAAGTGTAAATCAAAAAGCTGCAAATGTTTTGAAAGATGATGTTGTATAAACGATTGAAGAAACCCCAGCAAAAGACGTGTTTGTTTTTTTTAATGTAACCAGGACAAAACATTAACTTCTGAAGGAGATCTTAATGTCAGCTGCAGTGGGGGAAAAAACAAAAAGTAAGGAAAGACTGACTTTATTCGTTGGGGCTAATATTGATGGCACCAAAAAATTGTTTTTACTCATGAAAGGAAAATATGCTTATCCTAGATATTTCAAAAACATCAAGTTCAAACTACTCGAGCACAAATCAAATGAAACAGTTTGGATGACAGCAGAACTGTTTAAAGATTGGCTGTTAAGACAAAATCTTCCGTAAACAGAACAGAACAATCATCTTGTTTATTGACACTTGTACTGCGCATAACTTTATCCCACTTATGTACAATGTTATTGTTATTTTTGTCCCCCTAACATGACTTCAGTTGTACAGCCAATGGGTCAGGGAATTATTAAAAATTTTAGGATTTTACCGGCGACTTATTATACAAACGCTCTTGACAGATTCATTGGAAAACAAACATAAAAGTTCAAAGAATGTCACAATGCATGGTCCCCAAGTTACTAAAGCAACAAAAGCAAATTGTTTAAAAAAAGCTGGATTTGTCAAGAAATCTGATCAGCATCCAAGTGAACTTTTGGAAGATTTTCCTCCTCTACCTGTCGGATGGGCAGCCAACACGCATTTCACCTTTGAGGAGTACGTTAATTTAGATGAATAAGTAAAAGTGTGTGGAGAACGTTTTGATCAAGAAATTTTAGTAGACGTGAAAAAAGTGAAGAATTGTCGGATTTAGAAGAAGAGGAAGTTTAACAGTCCGCAATACCTATAAAGTCAGAGGGTCTTTAGCAATTGCATAAGTTTCGGCAGTACATTGAATGACAAACCAATGTGAAGCTGTTTTTCATTCTCTAAATGTACTTGATTTTGTAGGATTTTAAAGAATTAATTCTGCAAGGTAATCGAACTTTTCACAATGCATTATCTAACTTTATAGTGTATACATATGCCTATAAACTTATAAAAATAAAGCTTATATAATAAACATATACACTGTAATTATTATTTCAAGCATTTTGAGAGCCTAAAACAATTTTAATTTTTACAATTCACATTTTTCCTTTGATCCCTTCAGCTTTGAGCTATCCAAGTTCTACTGAACTATCGGGTGGGGTATCATTAGAAAAAAACTTCATGTAAGGATAGTAACAAAACAATTTTTCAAACAATTTTGTGAAAAGCAGTTTTCAAGATATTTCTAAAAACATCCTTTTATAATTGTTGTCTGAATATAAAATGCGGGCTAAGTGCCAAAAATAAATATATTCTGTTTAATGTCAAAATATGGGCTATGTGTCTAACACTACTCGGTAAAAACCTGGCTATATAGTTTTCAATCGGGAAGTACTTCAAAGAATTGCCACAAGATTGCACTTGGTTCTAAGTGCCACCTGATGTGAAATAAAATCTGGGCATGTGCCAGAGCTGTACTAAATATTTTAATCAGTTAGCCCTCTTTTTACAGATTTGAGTAGTGGACTTAGCCCGGTTTTTACGGTATAAGAGTTGGCACATAGCCCATTTTTTATTTTTTACATGTAAAACTTTATTACGAGGCTTGTCTAGAAAGTACAGTAGAACTCCAATTATCCGGATTAATTGGGACCGGACCCGATCCGGATAATCAAAAATCCGGATAGTTGGATTTTTCTCGAAAAATGCAGTTTTTAGGAGAAAACGTAAACAAAACATAATAGAGAACATTTACGGTATTTATTATGAAAAAACAATATCAATGACAATGTTTACATTACGTAATATTTACAAACAATATTAAATCACTGTAAAATAAATTATTTTTTGAACATACCAGGCAGAGTCAGCTGTTTTGCTACCTCAAATCGATTCCGCGCCGCTAAGTCTTGCATCCGTTTGACTATGTTCTTATTCAAATCTGATCCGGATAATTGGCGATCCGGATAGTTGGTGTCCGGATAATTGGAGTTCTACTGTAAGTACCGTTTCGTTCACCGCCGGCACAGCGCTAGCAACGATGTCCCGCGCATGCGCTCTAGTCTCCTTGGTTCATTGTTGAACAGCTGATGCAATTACGGCAAAATTTTGTTGTGTTTACAATAGTTAGTGTGCACTCAAAATGTTTAAAACAATTTCTAATCCCGCGGACTGTGAAATGCGTTCTGTAATACGATTTGTGAACGCAAGGAACATGAAGCCTGCTGAAATTCATCACCAACTTATAGAAGTTTATGGAGAAAAAGTTATCTTAATGAAAAGTTCTTAATGATAAGAAAATGGGTTCGGGCGAAAAAATTCAATGATGGGTGAACCAATGTTCATGACGAGGCTCGCAGTGGGCGGCCATCGGTTGCGAGTGATTAATTGGTTGAAAAAGTTAATGAGAAAATTTGTGGAAACAGATGTTTCACCATAAGAATGCTTTCTGATGAATTCCCACAAATTTCAAAATCTCTTTTGCATTAGATTGTGGTTAGTTGCTTGAATTATCGCAAGTTGTGTTCCCGTTGGGTCCCGAAAATGCTTACGGATGAACACAAAAAGAAGCGACTTGGCAGTGCATTGATTTTTCTCACCCGTTACAGTGATGAAGGAGACAAATTCTTAAACAAGATTGTTACAGGTGATGAAACTTTGGTTTGTCATGGCACTCCAGAGTGAAAAAAAACAGTCAATGGAGTGGAGACACTCACGATCCCCCAAAAACAAAAGTTCAAAACAAAAATCATGTGCACAGTGTTCTTTGACAGAAAGGGCATTCTGCTTGTTGATTTTCTACCCAGAGGGGAAACAATCAATGCGGAACGATATTGTGAAACAGTGAGAAAACTTCGGCGTGTGATTCAGAGGAAAAGACGTGGAATGCTTAGTGAAGACATTGTGTTGATCCATGACAAAGCAAGGCCCCATTCTGCTGGTGCCACTCAAAACCTTATTCAAGAATTTGGTTGGGAGCAATTTGACCATCCGCCGTACAGCCCTGATCTGGCACCTTCTGATTTCCACTTTTTTTGCACTTGAAACGAGATTTCGGAGGGCGCTGCTTTGACAGCGATGACGACGCTGAAGACGGTGTTCGGCAATGGTTTTCGTCTATGGCGGCATCTTTCTATGAAGAGGGTATAGAAAAGGTGGTTCCTCGCTACGACAAATGTCTAAACTATTTTGAAAACTATGTAGAAAAATAGTTTAAGGTATCCTCTTTCTTGTAGAAATAAATTTTGTTGAAAAAAAAAATTGTCTGTATGTTTTTCCCAAAACGGTACTTACTTTCTGGACAAGCCTCGTATTAAAAATGCTAAATATTTTATTTCTTTATTTAACTTTGAGAAATGTTTGTAAAATAGTTTTTGACACCTTTTAAAGCTATAACAGAAAATAAATTATAAAAATGGTAGTTTTTAGGAAGTTTTTTGCGGTTTCCTCAAAACTTCCTTTTCGGCACTTACCCCAGATTTTATAGTCAGTCGACAATTTATTCCCACCTCTATCTATAACAGTACTGCACCTACAATTTTTTTTAAATCTAGAAGAGGTACTCATAATTTACATAAAAACTGTAGCCTATCAGATAAATTTTTTTGTTAAACTGTTTCAATGTTGAAAGTAATGAGATAAGATTAAATTACTTAAAAATAATTACATAACATTTGGGAATAGAAAATAATATAATTTTAATTGTGAATTTTGTTGCAGGAACCAAAAGATAAACTCAATATTAATGGACTTGTATCAATATCAAGTAAGTCAAATAATGTAAATTAGGCATGAATCATTTTATCATGGGCTCCCATTTGATATTTTCTAGGGGGGGGGGGGGGGGGGCTAAACCGAGGGATGGGGCTTAACATGTTCACTGAGGACGCACATGTGAGCTTGACACTGAACGAACACTATGAGAAGCGGCCGATGCACAGTGCATTGCACGGCAACCCCCGTGTTGGGAGTATTTTCAATACAAAATGCATTGCGTGCTTCGCATGCCAACCCCTACTATTTGGGAGTATTTTCAATACAGAGAGCATTGCGTACTTTGCACACTAACCCCCATAATAAAAGTATTTTAAATACACGATGCATTGCGTGCTTCGCAAGCTACCCCCTGTATTGGGAGCATTTTCAATACACAGTGCATTGCAGCTCATGCTTGAACTCTTGTAAAAAATAAAATAAGTATATTTATGTAAAATCAAACGGCACATAACATTTAAAACATATTTTAGTGCTAATCTCTTTAAAGAAAAATACCTGACTATAATTAATAATATACATATTTTCTTTTCCCTGGGAGCTATAGGGGAGGGGGGGGCGTGGCCCCTCACTGCCCATAGGTATGGGCGCCCATGCATTTTATAAACATTTTGCATTGAAAATAAATTAGATCACCCAGGCAGCAGAGTATTTTAAACTTGATGTACACATTTCCTTTATTCAATCTAACTGTATTAATTTTTAGCTTTCTGCTCCTCAAAAATAAAAAAAAATAAACTGTAGTATCATTAGTTTGTCCGTATGTCTTTTGCAATATTTGTGGAATAAAGCTTGAAAAGGCTCTTAAGGGTTTCAAAACTATTTTTTCAAGAATTTTTTAAAGGCGTTTTTAAGACATCCCTAAAAATCTTGCTCAAAAACAAATTCTTACCCCTATATTTTTAAAAGTACTGTGGCACAAGATTTTGGGGGAAAAATCAGAAGCTTTCTGAAAAATCATATATTTCTCAGAAAAACAATAGCAAATCAAAAGTTTTGGGAGAGAGTGATAAAAATTTGTTTTCTTGGTAAATCACACATTAAGTATGAAAAAGTTGCATTCAATTTAAGTAATATGTTCTCAATATTTATAAAATCATAACATTCACAAATCATTATCCAAGAATGGCTTTAAGTTGAAGATTGCTGTTGTATCATGGTTAGGTCTGGGTCTGCGGGTGCTTGCATGGTACCGTTAACTGAAGATTTACATGTTATATCCAGTCCACATATCTGGGTAAATCTAAACGTAACAGCCCATTTTGTTTGCTTTATTTTGGTTAAGCAGTAGTCCTTGTGTCTACTGACAGCATTAAGTCTTCTATAACTAAACAACACTATGATTAGGCTAGGTATTCAAGGATTAACTATAGATAACAGTAGATTTTATGTTCAGTCATAAATTAAATAACATTTAAATTTTTTCGCGAGATACCACACATGCCAGAATAGAGGCTTGTAACCTTCTCCTAATACTAATGAAGTGGTTATATCGATATTAAACAATTAGAGTACATCCATGTGATTATTAAAAGTTTAGAGTTATGTTTTAGACCTACTAATATAGAGCATAGTTTAAATACTTAAAATACTATTTACTTTATATTTTAGACAGCTCAAAGATATAAGAATTAGAAAGACATGTTTAATTTCAGATGAAGATCAGCAAAATGCCAAGCAGAGTGTTAAAACATTGGACAACTATGTTTATTTATGTGTTCAATGTACAGCGGCTTTTGTGACAATCGAACAATGCAGAGATCACATGGTTAAGGTATTTTTTTTAAACAATTTATATGTAAAATAGTTTTTGTAATATTATTTTGTGTTGCAAAACAAACAAGAATTAATCCTTCACGTGTAGTTCTTGAAATAAATTACTTTAATACAACAATGCTACTGCAATAATACTAACAAAGTCTTGTATTTGTTTGTGTTTGTAATGTTAGGGAACGTTAACTTTTATTCAAGTTATATATGAAAAAAATATTATATTTTAATTTAATTAGTGCAATTTTTAGCCGAATTTTCGAAGAAAATAAGAGCTATTACACTCGACCCAACTTGAAAACGGTTGGTCGGAGAAGGCTAAAATTTGGTTTCTATCCGTTTCAGACCATTTGGAGACTATACCCAAAAATCATTACTTTATATATATATATATATATATATATATACTTTTATATCATTATTGCGTCCATGTTAAAGCACTTTACATTTAAAGTTGCGTCCGGGTGCAATGTCACGTCCGTATAAGGACGCAGTAGTACAACCCCATGTTAAACAATTGTGTCGTGAACCAGTGTGATATTTTAAAGAGTAAGCTTGTTCTATATTTCATTAGGTTGCTTAACAAAATATCAAATCATATTTTTTATTTTTTTTTCAGACCTAAAAACATGTTGCAAATATTTGGGTGGACTCAATAATGGTAGGAAGTTAGTAAATGATATACATTTCATAGTTCCGTGTTCTTTCGACAGAGTCGCTGCAGTCGACCTTTGTATATTTTTGATGTATACAGAATGACTAAATTAGTGTCATATTGCGTCCATAAATCTGGCAACACTGTAAAAAAATTAAAATGTAGTTTTCTACATTGATTCTTTTATTCGTAACTTTTAGTTGTCATTTCCCATTCCTTGATTTATTGAAAATAAATATTCGAAGGAGCTACGGCCCTAAAGTACCAATTGTTTTTACTGTTTGTAAACTGTTAACAATAGCGCTTTATTTACATTTCATGACGTCTGAGTAAAGCGGAAATATTCGTTATATTGTTTGAATTTAATTTGCTTAGGGGCTGCGCCGCAAATACAGATATTATTATTTAATGTTTATAAACTATAAACTGGTGATTTATTTACATTTGATGTGGTGCGTAAAGCATTTAAGTTCCTAGAAAGTCAGGCTTACTTTTGAATATGAACTAAGCCCCAACTATATGTACAGTATTGTTATTTACTGTTTACAAACTGTAAAACTATATTATATTTGATGACCAGAGAGTAGAGCGACTGACTTCATGGTTTGGTACGGATCTATTATGCAAAGGGGCTACGCCCCAAATACGGGTATTGATGTTTACTGTTTATAAACTTTAAACTATTTTATAACTTTGTTTACACTAACAATAACGTAAAGCGTCCGACTTTATAGTATTGTTCGGATCTATATAGCAATTGGCCTACGCCCCAAATACAGAAATTCTTATTTGCTGCATATAAAGTGTAAAACTTGTCGGTCTATTTACATGACGTCTGAGTTTATCGCTAGTTTACTTGGTATTGTTCCATCTATTTTGCAATAGGGGCTACGCCCAAATACTG
>JAGFPH010003458.1:0-19487 GCA_018207615.1 Philaenus spumarius
TCGAGTTGTGACAAACTTAGATTACTGTAAAATGAAATAATTCGATCACGCAGCTGAACCGCTGACGTAAGTTTAGCGAATTTCCAATATTAAATGTATATGTTTTAAGGTTTTAACCAACAATTTGGTTAATTAGTCTACTCACGAAGCCTGTGTGTACTAAATATATTAGGTTTGTACCTCGACCTTGCTGCTATGGGTGTGGAGTAGTTCGCTTCGGTCGCAGCGTACAAACTCGGACTTTGGCCTCGATTCAGAAGATCCTCATGGCCCCCATGGTAAAATCCTCATGTGAATTTAAACCGGTTACTTTTATTGTATTGGTTTTATTGATCGATTTTTTAGGAACCATCAAGCGAGCTATAATGTCGTGTTCAAAATTAAAATGTGCAGAATAATACCATACATTATTTTTTTAGACAAACCCTACAAAAAATTTCATTCTAGGATGAAAAATCTCAAAACATAATTACTTCTGGTAAAAAAAGTGCTTCCGGTTGTTGAATTTTTTGGCTAATGAACTCGTCCGGGAGACTTAGACAACTAACAAGTGTACCAAATTTATCTACCATTGCAAATAACTTTGTATAGCGTTATTTATGTAAACCAAAATATCTAAAAAAATTCATGTAGGATATTATTCTGCACATTTTGTTTTTTACACTCTCGCTTTGTTCCAAAAATCTATCAAAACTTAAATTACCACAAAGCACCCGGTTAAAATCCATCTTCTAATGCGAGGCCCAACGGCCGAGTTTATACGCTACCAGTGAAGCGAAACAGTCCATAATCCGGGGCCTCAAGGAGGAGGTGCAAACTGACAAAGGGAGTTTTCCTCTACGAGTGGAACGAAGCAGCGCGCGAGTAGAAGCTGGAGGTTTAGGTACAAAAAAATTCTACTAATATATTTCATACACGCAGACAGCTATTCAGCGCCTTTGTAAGTAGACCAATTTCCCAAATTGTTGGTTGAAACCCTAAAACACATAAGTTTAATTTGGCAAATTCGCTAAACATACATCAGCAGTTCAGCTGCCGTGATCGAATTATTTTATAAAGCAGACACTGTGGAACAATTATTACGAACTTACATGGAAAGTGACATCCGTGCAATGCGTTATTGGTTTACAAAAAATTACATGGTCATGAGCCCAAAATCTAAGTATATTAGTTTTAGTATTACCAGAAACATACGTTTCTCTGTTCCACAAAAGTACCATGAGATAAATTGCAATTTTAATTTTTATGTCCATGTCCCCCGATTTTGAACAAGTACAAGAAATTCAGTATTTGGGAATGTTTGTCGATTCCAAGCTTACTTGGAAGAAACACACAACCTATCTAAAAAAAATTTATAAAATATATCAGGCTATTTTATACGTTCAGATACGTATGTAACGTGAAAGTATTGAAAATGATCTATTTTGCACTGGTTAGTTCTAAGTTATAAATGATCTCGCAATTTGTGGAGGGACTTACGTTACAACATTAAAGACAATACAATATTGCGCAGCTGAAGAATTTTGTACGTAGGCCTACTTTGTCGCACAAACCCAAAACCGAACACAGTGCACTTCTTAAAAAAAACCTTTTTGACAGAAGCTGGGATAGAAGTGGCACTCTAGGGCTAAGGGCTTTGACATGGCGAAATAGATCAAACTTTTTTGTACCTAAACCAATTTCACTATTTATATATGAAATCGTATGCATATCTATCTAGTACCTACATTTTTTAATTGAATGCATGAAAGTATTAAAACATGTTCAAACCGACCTAAATTCTCCAATTTGTTACGTAATATTTTGCTCAAACACGAAGATGTCTTATTTTAATGCAATACCTTGACTGTTACTTTTGAGTATTTATTTTAGCAGTCTCGTTTATTATTATTATTATCAAAATAAACAAAAGTTGGCTTTGTGAACGTGTTGGTGTTATGTTCAGGTGTTGTGTTCTTGCAAGTATGTATGCTAAGTCTGAGTGCCTGTGTTTTTGGTGTATGTCTAAAATGATAATAAGAAATCGTGAAATATTTTTATTTGCTTTTGTAAGATGTTTAAGATAATGGATCTGTGTTGTATGTATGCATATAAGTGTATATAAGTTATAGGTAGTGTGTGTATGCGTGTAAAACTACTTTAAGTCGATTATTTTGAAGATCTGAATGAATATAGTAGTATGTATTTATTGCGAACTCGGCTGCAAGTCATTAACTTTTTCTTTGAATTGTTATAGGTTATGTATAGATAGCCTATATGTTAAAAAAAAACTTCGCAGGTTTTATTACCTCGGGGTCTCCTAATTGTTTCTGTATTTTTCTTGTTTTGTTAGAAAGTTGTTTTTTTTTCTTTAGTTTGATAAAATATTGTGTTGTTTGTTATTATTATTAAATTGTAACAATTAGTTTGTTATTATGATTTGTATCAATTCTGTAAATCAGAAACAATAAAATTCCGATCAATAAACATTACCATAGTAGGACTCGATAGGACGTTATAAACATTCTATTTATTGGTTAATGGTAACTGAGGGCTGCTCCTAAACACAATATTTTTGTACACCAAATAAACGAACAACGTATTTTAATAACGTTTTACAAAAGTTGGATCCACTTTAGTTTTTCTGTAAAGTATTCCTCTCATACCGAAGTTTTTTTCTTCAAAATTGTAGATGCAGTAGCGGAAGGTGGGAAATAATCTTGGAATAGAGATTTATTTCCTATGCAAATGTGTTGTGGGTTCGTATACGCCTACGTACCCTTTAACATTAATAATATGCTTATAATGTTTGAATACTGCGTCAAATCAAACAACACAATCAAATTCCACAAAGAAAATTGCTCGATCAGTTGTGAACGCTGCGTGCATCCCGCATTAATATCGCGAATATTTTCCGCGCCACTGCATTCAGAAATTTTGCCATTAAATGACCAGCCGCCCCGTGGGGCGGGGGATATCAGTCGTCGGTAATAATAATAATAATAATACCGAATAGAACAATAGCAGGGAAAGGAATGTTGCGCCGGGAGAGGGTAGAGGGTGAGGGGCTACAAAGGGCGGCTTGACACCTTCGCACAATAGCTTCGCTTTTTCACGCTTTCATTTTACAAATTTCAATTTTTGTATCCTGCAGAAGTTTATAATTAAATCCCAACGATCGGAGATTAATTACGAGTTTTAATTTCATATTTTGAGTTTTTAATTCATCATTTATACTGGCAATATTATTGTTTTACTTATTTAGTAGTCCCTAGGAATACTTGCTGCGATAGATTGGAAATACTTTCTACCCATATCTCTAATAATCTTTCGCAGTACAGAAAAAAAAAGAAAAACTTAAAAACACATGTCGTTACCGTTTATTTAACTTGATTACCGTCAAGAGATTTAAAAAAAATGTTGCTTCAGTGCTACATTTAAGTTTAGTAAAAGCATCGTTATGTAAAATTGTATTCCAAAAAGCTGTAAAATGAAAAAGCTACGATGATGTGACACACGGACGGACAGACATAACGAAACTATAAAAGGTGGGGCCTAAACGTGTTGAACCTTAGCATTCATATTGTGGAAAATATATCCGTAAGATGGAAGCCAGGAAACCCTGCGTGCGCCCGCGATTCCACCCGTCTATAATAATAAGTTAAGTTTAAGTCTATATTAAATTTCAGGATAGGCCTACCTTCTTAAGAAATCGTATACTAGATTTACTGAAGATGTATCAAAGTCTGTAATTTATGTTTGAACATTAACACTAGAACTAGCAAAAGGGATTCTGTTCAACTACTCCATATATTCACTTTGTCCCTTACGAGTTTCAAATCTAAGACACTACACCAGTGCCGGATTAACCATAAAGCAAAGAAATCATCCGTTTTAGGGCCAGGAGGCCATCACGACCCCAGGAGGAGCCCCGCCAGTAGCATGTTGTTAAGTATTCATTGCCAGTAGTTTGTGTGAGAGCTATTTGGGGCAAAAAACAATAAAAGTTTAATATAATAAACGATTTATATCGATAACAGCTTCTTCTTTGGACGTTTGCAATCTACTTACTCCAATGTATCAACAATATGAAGATATATTTGCCACAGATGACCACCAACCACTATCGGGAAAAGATCTTTATCGAAAATGAAGATTGTTAAAAATTGTCATACGTTTTCAAAGGTGCAAAACAGACTTGCATCACTCGCTATTATGGCCAGTGATAACGACGTTCTGCAAAAATAGAGTTCTAAGTAGTTTTATGTCGAAGAGACTCAGGACTCTGTTATTGTCAAATTAGACGACTCTCATTTTACAAGTGGAAGAAACTGACTGAACTTTGTTGTAATTTTTTCTCCTCGATATTTTAAGCATTACGTTCCAAAAAGCTAGGTAAGCAGGTAATTTATTACAAATTAAAAATAATAATAAATAACACCACTGTAGGCTGCAAAAATAATTGAGATTGTTTTCAATGTCGCAATGCGAGGTATTCAGTCTATTAATTCATAAATGTAATAAACCGTACAAGTGAGATAACATCGACCAATATCTGGAGGATTAGGATAGCTCAGTTGGTAGAGTGTTGCCACGGAAAGGCAAAGGTATTGGGTTCAAATCCCAGGCTTGGCCCATGTTTTTTTCACTTGTAATTTAATTAATTTAACCCTTGCTATAAGGAAGCGTGTAAGCAGGTAATTTATTAAAAATTAAAAATAATACATTACGTTCCATTACCACTTGCGGGATATGTAGTTTTTTAGGCGTACTTTGATGAGTAAGCAAACAAACGATTTTGGTAAAATTTGCTTCTAGTTCAAATTAGTGTATTAACTGTTTAAACTCTATCTTTAGGCAGGTGCACACATGTAAATACATCACGCATACCCATTTTTGGGCGATTGCGTGCACATCAATTTGAGATTAGAAATGGGAAGGGAAACTAAAGGATGAGAGGGGCCTCAAAGATTGTGAATCCTGCACTGCTATAAACATTGTTGTTATTTTTTTTTTATATATATTTGGAGATTTTACCCAGAATCATAGGTTTTTTTGTAAATATCTTGTTGTCTTTTGTTGTGTTTGACGCTTGCTGTCAGTCAGACTATACACAACAGTAAGCACACCAAACGCCAACGTAAAATTTTAAAATAAACACTATTCTTACGATCCAAAACGGCAGATGTGCAGCACAGCTTTAAAGATTCAGACCTTAAGTGACGACCACAGCAGCATCGATACGCTACGACACTATTTCCAAAGAGCGGCATGGGACACAAGAAACCAGTACGAGTATGTTTTTACAAAATTGAAACGAATTTTATTATACTCCGGTGTTATTATTCGTCGTCATAAAAGTCCGGTGCTATATTTTATCTTGGTTGTATTACTTTTTATGGCCTTATTATTATTGATATTGCTTTCGTTACCCGTTCCGATGGTAAATTAAAATCATATATAAAAATACGTAGGGACGAAACTCGACAAAAGTCCGATCACGGGCCGAAGTGGGAACCGTGTAATTTTGATAAGCTTCCGACGACTGGCAAATATTTACGGACACGCTTCATAGCAGAAGAGGCCGGAGCAATAAAGAAGCGAGATAGGAACAGACAGACAGACATACAGAGGCCAACAAGCCGACCCGAAGCACATTCTTCAACACACTGGACAATTAATCACTCGAGCTTTGAGACCTCAGCCTTGAGCGGTGCAATCCTACTTTTCGTCCGTTGACAAATGTAAAACACAAGAAAAATCGTTTGTTTTAAACTATATTTAAAGACTATCTTGTATTTCCTGTTTTCTAAGTTGCTAAACTATAGGAGGACTCTGACTCAGTGGAGTAAAATACAACTGATGTTCTAAACAAAATAAAAAATAATCCAAAACGTCAACCTCAGTGACACTTCAGATATAATCAGAAACATTATAACTCATATAACACTATAGTAAGACTCAGTCGCAGTGGAGTAAAATACAATTGATGTTCTAAACACAATTAAAACCAATCCAAAACGTCAACCTCAGTGACACTTCAGATATAATTAGAAACATTATAACTCATATAACACTATAGTAAGACTCAGTCGCAGTGGAGTAAAATACAATTGATGTTTTAAACACAATTAAAACCAATCCAAAACGTCAACCTCAATGACACTTCAGCTATAAATAGCAAATTATAACTCGATAGTAAAATTCTGTCGCAGTGAAATAAAATACAACCGATTCTCTAACCATAAGGAAAATAGTTAGTTTGTCTTAGGCTGCTCCCCTGCCTTCAATAATCTAACGGGCATTAACGACGTAAGAAAAATAAACCGGAGATCCCCAAGAGTTCCACACCGTCACATGCCCGATTGTTTTACCAAAAATGTATTATTTAAAACAACGGATCAAATCGTGGCGGCAACTTCAACGGTTAGATGAGGTCCAGTGAACGAGGTGGCGCGGTTCTCGTCCACAGTATCACTGAACACAGCGCGAATAAAACAAATATATTTCTGTAAAGTACATGAATGCCTCTAACGCCAAAGACTTTTTCAAAATTTCATCTGAAGAGGAATGGGTTTTTACATTTTGAGAATATCTTGAGAACTACGCATCAAAAAATATTTTTAAAACTACTTATGACATCCTTAAATAGGTAAACCCCTTTCGAACAATAACCAACACGGTATTATAAAATATTTTTTTAGTTTAGATTATTGGAATAGTTGTCAGATATTCGGTTTGATACCAGTGACAAACAGATAGACAGACTGACACATTAACAAATAATCCTATTCGTATTAAAAAGGACTAACATTAAAGACCTTGAGAAAATAAGGGAAATTGCAAACATTTTTAGGACTGCCTTAAAATCGTTGCATTAGCCATAATATGCTGGTTGAAAAGTGATTTACTCCGTTTTATTATTATAACTAAATTTTCATGGACAGAAAACTCAATTTGTAAAAAAAATTTTTATAGTGAGTCTGTGCTTCTGTAAGTTAAATAATTCAAATTTGACCTATAGTAAGGGAATATAATTTTAAAGGGCATATTATTATATTCAAGATAATAGTAAAAATACTTTAATGGGACATACACCATTGGATATATCATTTTAAAGGGCATATTATAATATTCAAGAAATAGAACAAATAATTCAATGGTAAATACAGCAATTTATAGGCCTTTATCATTTTAAAGGGTATATTATAATATTCAAGATAATACAGTTAAAATACTTCAATGGGTTATACAGCAATGGCTATATCATTTTAAAGAGTATATTATAATATTCAAGATAATAGTTAAAATACTTCAATGGTAAATATAGCAAGGGATATATCATTTTAAAGGGTATATTATAATATTTGAGATAATAGTTAAACTACTTCAATGGGTTATACAGCAATGGATGTATCATTTTAAAGGGTATATTACAACATTTAAGATAATAGTTCAAATACTTCAATGGTAAATACAGAAATGAATATATCATTTAAAAGAGTATATTATAATATTCGAGATAATAGTTCAAATACTTCAATGGTAAATATAGCAATGGATATATCATTTTAAAGGGTATATTATAATATTTTAGATAATAGTTAAAATACTTCAATGGGTTATACAGCAATGGATGTATCATTTCAAAGGGTATATTATAATATTCAAGATAATAGTTCAAATACTTCAATGGTAAATATATAAATGGATATATCATTTTAAAGGGTATATTATAATATTTTAGATAATAGTTAAAATACTTCAATGGGTTATACAGCAATGGATGTATCATTTTAAAGGGTATATTACAACATTTAAGATAAAGTAATAGTAATAGTTTAAAGTTTAAATATTTAAAATGCGTCATGTGACCGAGGAATACTGCGATAATATAAAAATGATAATGTTCAAAGGATATATAATTGCAATGGATATATTTTAGTATTTAAAGTAATAATTCAAATATTTAAAAAAATATATTTTTATAAAAAAAAAATTCAAAAGGGACAAGTGATATTTTGTATTTGCCATTTTGTACTGGGTTGAGATAGAAACCCCTAGTTTACAATGGTCTTCTTCTTTAATCAAGACCTTTAAAATAAGGTGTCACTTAATAGGTCTCTACATTTTCAAATTTTAAGATGCCCCCAAAAATCACATTTTGGGGAACCAAAAATCACATTTTGGGGAAATGGGCAAAGTTGTAATAGTGACTAAAAATTCACTTTTATTTCCTAAAAAGGTGTCCTGAATTTCATTTTTCTATCTTTATCCATTTAAAATTTAACAGGGTGTATCCATACTTTGGCTCACAGTGTATATAATTTTAAAGGATATCTATTTGAGTATTTAAAATAATAATTAAAATGGGACAAATAACAAAGAGATATTTAATTGCAAAGGATATATTTTAACATTTAAAAGAGTAATTCTTATATTTCAAATGGGACAAGTGATAAAGAGCTGATTTTAAACGATATTTTTTAGAATTTAAAATAATAATTTAAATATTTCAAACGGGACAAATGACAAAGAGATATATCATTTCAAGGGCATGTTTTAATATTTAATGACAGTATTAAATGTACAAATTTCAAATTAGTTACATATACATATATATATACATATAATGATTATTTACAATTATACACAGATGAATCCGTGAAATTTAAAAATTAAAGTACTGTTAAAGTTGGGGAGCTATTTGATCGATGCAAGTATTTTATTTGTTTTCTATTGCTTACGAAATGGTAGTCGGATTTGGCAGTTGTATAAAAAACAACTTCATTCGAACAAATATTTATGATTGTAATGTCTTGCTCATGCGGAATGAATTCGTTATCAAACCGAAACCGGTTTTGTTGATATTTCTACCCGCGGAACGGGCATCTGGTGTCCAAGCTGCAAGCTCGGCCACAGTTGACGAATTAATCAGTCAAATTATACGACTTGTCATGACCATAAGCTCTCTCTTTAGCACTCGGTTCCGTACCGAGGCTCTGCAGCAACACCGTGTCTCAGCATAGTTTCCAAATAAATACTGTAGTCCTCATACACATAACGTCCCACACGTTTACTGTTTTGGTTGATATTTGACGGTTTAACTTGAGTAACCAATAAAATGCACACAAAAGGGAGTCTTCAAGCAGGTTTCATTTACTGCTCAACCCCAGTTTGAAAAAAAGTTAGATTCGACAAAGGCCATTACCCAGACGATAATCATTAAAGGTTTTATCAAAATCGGAGATAAATAGTTAGAATAGTAGGCTAGTTATACACTGTTTATCACACTGTTATACACTGATTGTATGAAAGTAAAAAATTCACCTAAACCAAAAATTAGTTCACTTGTAGTGTATTAGTTTTATACATTCACTAGCTGGCCCGATCCGGCTTTGCACGCATAGACAAATTAAAGTTAAATGTATATTAACAAAAAATATATTATATCAATAAATATATTACACTATGTATTTCTTATGGGGATTTTTAATTACTTTGACTCCCACCAAACCTCCCGTAAAATTTCGAATTTTTTGAAACCCTTTCTTAGAGAGCATCTACAGCCCTAGAGGAAGCTACATACTAAATTTCATTCCAATCCTTTCGGTGTTTTTTTTTTTTAGTAACATCGACCCCCCTAAAATTTCGAATTTTTTGAAAAAATTTCTTAGAGAGCATCTACAGCCCTAGAGGAAGCTACATACCAAATTTCTTTCCAATCCGTTGAGTGGTTTTATATAATTTGTGATTTAGTAACTTTGACCCCCCAAACCCCCCTAAGATTTCGAATTTTTTAAAAAAACTTTCTTAGTGAGCACCTATGGCCCTAGAGGAAGCTACATACCATATTTAATTCCGATCCGTTCGGTGGTTTTGGAAAAATCGTGATTTAGTAGCTTTGAAGCCCCCTCCAAACCCCCTCTAAAATTCGATTTTTTTTTAAAAACGTTTCTTAGTGAGCACCTATGGCCATAGAGGAAGCTACATACCAAATTTCGTTCCAATCCGTTCAGTAGTTTTTGAGAAATCGTGATCAGTGAGTCAGTGGATTTGGCTTTTATATATAGAAGAAGATAACAATGATTATTTACTGGTTTGACAAATACATTTTTAATTTTTAAAAAACAATAATATTTTCAACAAGTACGTATTGTTAAAACAATACGCAGTGTCATGTATAAAAGACTATGAGTGCAGCAGATTTTTCAAAAAAATGTGTTTTGGATAGAGAGTTTGTTTGTATTTACGAAAACAGCTTCATTCAGTGTGTATTGTGTTAATTATTCGGCAGCAGGGAGTGGCGTGTCGCAGCGGTTAGCGCGGTCGTTCAAATTAGCTTAAATGGAAACTCCAACATTGCTGCACAGGTCCGAGTCTAGTTAATGACTTTCTGCTTACGTGCACAACGCTACTCCTCTGTCTTCAATAAACTAACTGGCAAACAAAAATGTATTTAGGAGTTTGCGTTAAAAACCTTTTATTTCAGAACGTTGTTTGTCCAGTGTGATTTATGAATTCGGACGATTGTAAAACCAGCGAAAAGAAAACAAGCGACCGCTGCCGAAATACCCGACTGCATTAATCACAGTCCCGCTCTTCGGGAATCGGGAGGAATGCTTCACGGCTTCAAGGTACAGTACAGTATAGCTTACAGATGGAGTTGTCTTTGTTGTTCGGAGATAATTTAGTAAAGCTCGGAGACAAAGCGAGTGTAGTGTGTAGTGTGATAGCGTGACAGGTTAGGTTAGTCTGAGCTCTGAGGCCGGTAGCCGGTAGCAGCAGTAGTCGAGGAGTCGGACTTCTGGTCCACACTTTATTATTAACAAATTGAAACCTCAGCTTTGTGCAAGTATATACTGAATCTATTACCCAAGAATATTGTTAAACTTAAACACGTTATCTCATTAAATTTATTGTTTGCTCTTTGAGTTTATTTCCTCTTAAGTATTGCGTAAGCTTATAGCCTTTTCTTAACCATCCTTTCTTTTTAGGCTGAAATGTAATTTGGGGCGCTTTTAGTTATTTACAACCAATATTTTTAGTACGCGGAAAGAGAAGGCTAAATTTATATTTTGCTACTTAAAAACAGCATTTACACTAGCAACAAAACACTGTAAAAAATTTGTATATAATTTTCACTAAAGAATGCAGAAAACTTTGTAGAAAAATTGCAGAAAACTGAAAGTGATATCAAATTTTTATAGAACAATTTCGTAAAACACTTTTTATAAAAATACAGTTTCACGAATTAACAAGTTATAAACCAGCGATAATGTGATTTAAAACAATGGCACACGTCACACGTTTCCCATCCAATGTAGGTAAAGATAAAAAAATGTTACAAAACAATGTTTTAAAATATTGTTACAGACGATTTGTGCACGTCGTTAATTATTTTATAACATTTGGTCAAGCGTAAGTAGACGAGGTATAGGAATGCAGTTTCACGAATTAAAAAGTTATTTAACATTGTTATAAAATAGCAAAAATCTGTTTTAAAACAATAGCACACGTTTCCCCATCCAATTTCGGTAAAGATCAAAAGATGTTACAAAACAATGTTATATACGATTTGTGCACGCGGATAATTATTTTATAACATTTAGTCCAGCGTCAGTAGACGAGGTGTAGGAATGCAGTTTCACGAATTAAAAAGTTATATAACATTGTTATAGAACAGCAACAATGTGATTTAAAACAACGGCACACGTTTCCCATCCAATGTCGGTAAAGATCAAAAGTGTACAAAATATTGATACAGATGATTTGTAGGCTACACGTCGCAAATTGTTTTGTAACATTTAGTCCAGCGTCAATCGTGTAAATCAGCTTCCAAATTAGTTTCAATGTTGCAAGGTAATTTGCTAACTGTGGATAATAAAATCTTTCAAATTTCTGAACGATGCACTAAGAGCGTAATTTTAATGGAAATTATAACTTATAATAATAAGCTTTGGAACTTCACAATACAAATTGAAAATAATTCCATCTAGTAATGTTTTAAGTTTTTTTTAATACAAATTGTAATTTTAAATAACGTATGGTTTTAGAACGAAGGCATCCTTACTTTTTGGGATTGAAAAATGATTTCTTTAGCGAAATTGTAAAGCAGTGGGTGAATATATTTAAACGTGCTTACACTACATTTGCTACACTAAATCATTTAAAATTTCCTTGTTAGACTTATGCTCCTGCCTACATGAATATGATTTTAAGAACTGCTTCAAATTTCAGAATGCCTTGAGTCCGTCTGTTTTATGGCAAGGAACTTAAATTAGAGTAATATTATCTTATTTTTGAAAATCAGTATTTTGAATTCATTTTCTTACACATGGCGTCAATATTTATTATATGTTTCGTCAATGATAGTTATACAAGATGTCTCAAAAGTCTGAGAACGGCGATATATGTGTAACCAATGCAGATTACTCAACAAAACTTGGTACATCATTTCTCTAACAAAAAACTAATTTTTGAAACAATTATAATTTTGTATCCCTTAGTTTTTTAAGGGGGCCACTGCATAGGAAATATTCTTTGTAAATTTTTGTTTTTTTTTTGTTTTATGTTATAGCTTATTCTTTTCTGTTCACAATGATATACAACACTTATATAATACAAACATTTAAACTTACTTTATTTACATTTCAATGAGACCATGTTCTTGTGTTTTCAGCTAAAATCTGAAACTTCAGTGTCTTCTACAGCGTTTTCCGAAAGTTTGATTTTTTAAGACAAATGCCCCTTTATCTCAGGAACTACCAAAGGTATCTGTTTGAAATTTTTTGTGCACAATTATCAAACCTACCCAGATTACCGGAAACTCAAATAAAGTTTAAAAAATAAAAATAGCCTTTTTAAAAAATATATATATATAGGATTTAAAAAAAATTCAAAACAGGTTTTTTTTTTGGAGTGAAAACTTCTTATGGCGCGTTAGGCACTTTTTCAGATGGGTAAAAATCTCTGATCTCGCGTGATCGTCAGATATTATTCGTCATCGCCTATGTGTTTACAAAAGAGAGATAGCACTAAATAGCTCAATTCGAACACAGTCAACGGTAGCATAGTGGTCAGTATCCCGCCTGTCACGGGGGAAACCGGGGTTCGATTCCCCGCCGGGGAGGAATATTTTTATGTATTTTACAAATGATATTTCTTTTTAAAAAAATTTCAAATAATAGTCAACATTTAAAATATTAGATATACCATTAATTGAGTTTTTAAATCAAGAGTTTAGATTAACCATGTCAAATGATAGACTAAAAAGCACCACAAGATACAAAAATACAATAGATGCTGTTTTTACAAGACATTTGGATGGATTTAAATCAAAATTATTTGTTTCTTACTTTAGTTATCATAGGCCTATAGTATCAGTTTTAGAATGTACAGATAAAGATAATGATAGCAATGCAAGAGTAATTGAAATTACTGATGAAGATGCGAACTCACATATTTTTATCATTGAAAATACATAATTATATTACGTTTATTTAGTAACATAGAGGCTTCTTGTACATGTTTTAGTTTGTGTATATCACTTGTATAATAATAATAATAATTTTTATGTATAATAATGAAATAAAAATATTATTAAGTTTGTTAATAACAGTTTGTCAATTATAAATTTTATATTCAGAACATTTTCCATGTTAATTTCAAATTATTTTTTGACTTATATATTGCATAAATATTTATTATTTTCGAATTTAAAAATAAAAAAAGTTGATAAATTTAAAAAAATTAAAAAACAATTACAATATCGTCCAAAATTTTTAAACATAAAAAGTTTTCACTTCCAACGGCAGTCCCACGATGCCATGTTTTTTTTTAATCACAGTTTTTTTTTAAATTAGTGAAAAAATAATTTTAGAGTTTCCACATATATGTAAAAAGGCATATATTTTAGGGGGAAAAACAGAATTATGATATATTTATTAGTTGCTGAGAAAAAGGGACATATGTTAACATGGTGGAAGATAGGGCGCAGTGAACCCCTTAAAGCTAATGCCAATAAGTAAAATTACGTCATTTTCAAAATGCCCAATATTGTAATTTTAAACGGCCGACATTTTGTTAGGGTGAACCTTTTATTGTCTGATTTGCTGCATTGTGTTCCCATACGATATACCTTTAATTTGATATACAACTCGACCTATGTTCCTATTTAAGGGTCTGCTGTAGTGGCGGCCATCTTGGATTTTTATCCCATAAGAGCAATGTTAAATTTCAAACCATTTATTTCGTTTATTTTTTATCATAAAATTGTTTGCGAGGTCTCATTTTAAGCACCGTCTTGCAATTTAGTTTTTTTAAATGCTTTTGATTTATTATCTAATTGACATTTTGTAAGTACAAAGTTTTAATTTTTTTCCTAACACAATAAAAAATTAATAATGAAAAATAATTTGCAAGCCGGATCCGAAATTTTATAAAGAATATTCATTTTTTTTTCAACACTCAATTACAAAAGATAGACTTATAAAATGGTTTGAAATTAGGCTATGTCATAGCGTTCAGCTGCAAGAAATTGCACTTTAGATAGGGATACAGTGAGAAGCGCTTTCGTTTCCGGTTGCTTTCTCGTTTACTGGAGCAGACCCTTAAGATTTTCCTCCGAATCCCTGCGGGCCGTCCTCTTAAGGTGATAGGAAAATCGTAAATTCTTTAAAAAAAATTTTTTTGTAGAGAAACGATGAACCGTGTTTTGTTGCGTAATCTGCAACGGTTCCAAAAATATAATACCGTTCACAGACTTTTGAGAAATTATGTATGATAAGTGTAAGTGTGGTTTGTCCGTTCGTGCCACTACAACTCCTCAACCCACCCTCGTGGCCCCACAGGGGTTATATGATAAAGTAGCCCTCCATCCCCATCCATGAAGAAGGTTTAGGCATGGAAGTGCAGGGGTTGGGTTCGGAGATATGGGCTGTTCATGGGAAGTCGGTGAAGCAGCTGGGAATCGAGAGGCGAGACTGGCCAGAATGTTCTAGACGCTTCCAGAATGTTCTGGACCATCGAAGGGACTTCCTATTCCAGAACGTTCGTGAAACAGAAAACGGACTATGAAGCTAGATACCGAAAACTTGGCATGTATTACTCATAAGTTATATATATGAGAGAAGAAAACATTCGCATATTTCGATTATTTGCGTCTAAGGCGTAAGAAAATATTGTAGGTAAAATTAACCAATAGACGTAAATTGCATCTCAAACAAACTGGCAGAATTCGTGGATTTGGCTCTTAGTGAGGCACAGCTGATCATGTATAGGGAAACAGCCTAAATGTAGCCTAAAATGGGAAACAGATTGGTATCATTGTATTTGGATAACCTAATAGAACTCCGATCCAATGCAAAATTTTGTTCCACTGGAAATTCGACGATAGTGGTGTTTCTATTGGGGAAACGATGGAAGCTGTGTGAAACACCATTGCTACCAATGATTTCTCCCTAGCGCTACCTCGCGGCGCGATCATGCACTATTTTCACGACAACCTTTTTTTCGGCACACAGCCCCCGTATGCATGCAAGATCTATTTTATTATTCATGATCTATGTTGTTATGGACGAAACTCACTATTCGGTTTTGGGGCAGTGAATTTTCGATATCCACCCGATATTTATTTCAGTAATTTATTTATACAACGGTACCCCTGCTGGTAAGCCATAAATTCAAGGCTAAGGGAAAACTGAATATTTGGCCTGTAAATATAGACTAATATTATAAAGTTAATAACATTAAGTAAACAAGCAGTTTCAATACAAACAGCTTGTTTCTCGTTATTTGACTTTCTATCATTTTTTTCGAGAGTGTCGCTTCACTTTGCCCTAACAAACAAACATAGCCAAAGTTTCACTTCGAAAAACGTGTTAAGTTTAACAATACTCCAATGTAGAAAATCGATCCAATACACATTCCGAAAACAATGCAATCTAACAACTGTAAAACTGGAAGAACAACATTTTGTTTCCGTGCTAAAACAATCGCCTTTGTTATTAGCTTACCTTGAAGACACCGGGCACTGGGCCGATGCTCTGGTCGGAGAAACGTCATAAACCTTGAATCCAGTTAATGTCTATATTCAGATTTTATAGGGCAGGTTAACGGCATTACTCCAATCCATCAAAGCGCCTATCGAGCTCCAATCCATCAACGCGCCTATTGAGACAACGTTTCTTTCGCTAAGAACAAGAAAAATCTTTAAATTCGTCATTTCTACCTGCGTTAAATTTGTGACCAACTGACTAAAAATCAATATCAAATACAGTTTGAATCGAAAAGATTTTATTATGAATGTTAAATATTTTTCGTAGGTAATGTGCAGATGGGGGTGACTAGAGGTATTGGGACATTTTTCTTATATTTTGAAAGTACACTTTAAACCGGCTCTAACAAATATTTTTTTACCGGAAATAAATATAATAGATATTACGAGAAGAAAAACTAAAAAAATACAGGTTAAGATAGCCATTTTCGGTGTTTGCACTAAAGAAAAGAAACTAAACACTTCACTGACACCAAAAAAGTACATACAGGGTGGTCCATATAGGAACACCTCAATAAATTGGAAACTGTTATATATGTAATACTGTAACTTTCAGGATAAGTTATTGGTGAAATACTCTACCTTTTGACAGACAACTGAATTTCAACCCCTTCTCAGGGGGTGGCCAAGGGGTTGTAACTCAAATAGTTTAAATGGGAACACCTATTGTGTATTTAAAACGAGAATTTAAAAGGTCTCTTTAAAACGAGAAAAACTGCATAAATAAAAAAAATGTATGATACTTGTATCCAAAATGGTGACTGATTGAAATTTTGGTTTCCAAGGGGTTGTAACTCAAATAGTTTAAATGGGAACACTGATTGTATGATACATCATCTTAAAGGTCTCTTGAAACTTGAAAAACATCATTACAAATGCTTGCAGAATTTGTAATGATGTGTTATCATCTGTTGCAGATTTAGGCCTACCATGTTTTATTCTGCTAGTAACACTCCCTGTTTCTTGGAATCGTAGTATGGTTCTTGACACAGTACTTTTTGAAATAGAGGCACGATTATTAAATGTCACATTGAACAAATCACGTAGCCTACTTCTTGATACGACCTAATTCTGCCACCAAAGCATCTCATCATTAAGAGTGTGATCATTTCCTGTTCACTACGTGACATTGTTATAATTATTATTGAAAAAAATAGGACAAAACAAAATTAATCCCGTAACAACAATAGAAGAAGGTAATTGTACAATGCTGCTTTTAAATTTTAGGTAGAGAATGACAAAAATACTTAGCCAACAAATATAAAGAATAACCACAAACGACTGTTACTGTAGGAATGGCATACTTAACACTAAATAATATTACACATCAATGCATTGTTGCAACAATGATCAGCAACTCAGAAATAAGTGAATAATCGGCTGTTAATAATAAGCAATTAATGATCAGCTGTCAATAATAAATTATTTTATTTCATTACCAATAATTTCAATGTTGTCTTTGTAATGAACTTTTTTTTCTTCTTTTTTTTTGTTATCGAAATAATTTTATTATTAATTTTATTTCAATAATTGTAACTTTTAATTTTATTATTAATAGGTCACTTTAATAGTATTTTCTAAATTTCATGAACGTGTCATTTCCAATACATTTCAAATCAAAAATGCTGTAAGAACAATTTATTCTCTTAAATTTGCAATTAATATCTAATAAACAAATTACTAAATAAATAACAGAGTTTTTTCAATGTTTTTTGGAATTCGTTTAATAAAATTTTGATCAAACATGTAGGCCTATACCAATCATTTCTTTAAAAACAAAAATTTCAATCAGCCGCCATTTTGGTTACAAGTATCGTAGAAAATTTTTATTTATGCCGTTTTTCTCGTTTTAAAGAGACCTTTAAGAAGATGTATCACACAATGGGTATTCCCATTTAAACTATTTGAGTTACAACCCCTTGGAAACCAAAATTTCAATCAGCCGCCATTTTGGATAAAAGTATCTTAGAAAATGTTTATTTATGCCGTCTCTACCTTTAAGATGATGTATCACACAATGGGTGTTCCCTTTTAAACTAATTGAGTTACAACCCCTTGGCCACCCCCTGAGAAGGGGTTGGAATTCAGTTGTCTGTCAAAAGGTATACTATTTGACCAATAACGTATCCTGAAAGTTACAGTATTACATCTATAACAGTTCCTAATTTATTGTGGTGTTCCCATACATATGGACCACCATGTAAAAAAGATAAATGGGTGCGGTCGTGGGACCCCATCAGGAATGAAGTTCATCACACCATTTCTTCAAATCATAAATTAATTGAATTGATTATAGATATTTATAAATTTTAAACATTAAACGTATGGAAACAGTACTATACGTGTCATAGTAATAGTAATACTTGTATCGAAATATAAAATTATATTAACTTACTTTTCTAAGTTTGTATTACACATACTTTCCATTTCTTGAATCTACATTGCAAAATTGTAATAGGCAGATAATTTAACTCACTTTTAATTGTTAATACCATTGCTTAACGATAATATCCGAACTACGCCGGACGGAACCGAACGTCTCCTAACTTAAATAATTAATGAACCAAAAAACACGTTTCTTGAATGTATTTACATTCATTACTATAACAACCAATTCGATAACGGTTTTTCGTTACGCGTTACATTTTCTATTTGTCAACTCCTACCGCAAGCCGCGTAAAGGAACTCCGTTGCAATAAAATATACTAAACAAATTAATGAAAACAATTATAGAAAAAATACGTGAAAATGTTTATAAATCTTACAAACAAATCGTGGATTAGTTAAATATCAACACACAAATTTATATTCGACATTAAATGCAACCGAATGAACTTATGAAACAGTTGTCAAATTGAACATTACGCCCATACAAACACTATTGACCGTAGTAGTTGACATCCGTGAGAAAATACCGAAATAAGGAAGAAAAAACTACATTTTGTTGGTTATCTGGCAGAAAATTAATTTAAAGCAAAAACTCCTTATGAACGACAGAATTAATAAAGTCTGGGTTGACTGAGGCGAAACTTTACCCACCAAACCATTAGGTAACAGAATTGTAACCCCTAAAAAAATGCCTGAAGTAATAACTTACACTCTCTAGTTTGTGAATATATATATGTTGGTAACACCAATTGTTTTGTATAACAGAACTGCAGTCCACCCAAAAAAATATCCTGCAATTCTCTAGTCCCATTATCTTTCCAGTTTGTGAACGTATTTTTAACACCAATTGTATTATCTAACAGAATTGTAACACCCTAAAAACAAATTAGCCTGAAGTTTTAACTTACAGTCTCTAGTCCCTTTATGTTTCCATTTTGTGAATGATTATTATTAACACCAATTGTTTTGTCTAATAGAATTGCAACACCTTAATCTGACAGAATTTCAACTAAAAACAAATTAGCCTGAAGTTTTAACTTACAGTCTCTAGTCCCAGTATGTT
>JAGFPH010003458.1:19497-67585 GCA_018207615.1 Philaenus spumarius
TAACACAAATTGTCTTGTCTAACAGATATGCAACACAATAAAATCAATTCCAGTTTTGAACGTACATTGGTAACACCAATTGTTTTGTCTAATAGAATTGCAACATCTTAAAAACAAATTACCCTGAAGTTTTAACTTACAGTCTCTAGTCCCATTATGTTTCCAGTTTGTGAACGTATATTTTTAACACTAATTGTCTTGTCTAACAGAATTTCAACACCTTAAACAAATATATTCTGAAGTTCTAACTTAGAGTCTCTAGTCCCAGTATGTTTCCAGTTTGTGTAAGTATACACGTTGGTAACACCAATTGCTTTGTGTAACAAAATTGCAACACCCTAAATAAAAAATAGCCTGAAGTTCTAACTTAGAGTCTCTAGTCCCAGTGTGTTTCTAGTTTGTGTACGTATATTGGTAACACAAATTGTCTTGTCTAACAGATATGCAACACAATAAAATCAAATTAGCCTGAAGTTTTAACTAACTGTCTCTGGTCCCAGTATGTTTCCAGTTTGTAAAGGTATATTGATAACACCAATTGTTTTATCTAACAGAATTGCAACATTCTAAAACAAGTTAGACTGAAGTTCTAACTTACAGTCTCTAGTTCCAGTATGATTCCAGATAGTAACATATATTGTAACACTTTTTAGTTTTCTAAAAAAGGTTTTCAGCTAGCTAATGCTATGTTTTTCGGAAAAATCTAGCACTGCTGTTATAACACCTCAGCAAAATGGTGGTCAATTGCATATGTTAAATAGCCTAATCAAGTAAAAACAAACTTATCAAAAAGCCTAACGTAAAGAAAATTATACTGTTTAAAGATTGTGCCATACTATGCGTTTTCACTAGCCCTGTTGTAACGCATACGTTTTTGCCAGTTGGCTTTGTAGCTTCATAGTTTTTACCGGATGCGTTTTCACTGGCCCTGTTTTGACGCATAAGTTTTTGCCAGTTATCTTTGTAGCTTCATAGTTTTTACCGGATGCGTTTTCACTGGCCCTGTTTTGACGCATAAGTTTTTGCCAGTTATCTTTGTAGCGTCATAGTTTTTACCGGATGCATTTTCACCGGCCCTGTTTTGACGAATAAGTTTTTGCCAATTTGCCTTGTAGCTTCGTAGTTTCTACCGGAGTTTTTCTATTTTAAATAAACGCAATGTCCTTTCATAACGTTATATACAATTATTATACACGGAAGTATAAACATTATTTTTTCAATACCTGTCATATTGTAGGCCTATTACAGAACCAACTACTCAGCGCTAGGCAGTAGCAGAAATGCTGTAGAAAAACTTTAGCGCGATACTGTAACAAGTCAAAGTAGCCTCACTTCATTTCTTTTTTTTTTTTTTTTAACTTTATTGAACATTTTAAATAACGTTTTAAGTCAACACGGCTCATTATAGGAATTTTGCTACAGCACAAAATAGTGTTATTATTTATTATATGTAAAATTAATTAGAACGAGAAGATGGCATTTTAGGTGGGAAAATTATGAAATTACTATATAGGATTAAACAGCTATAAATGTAAATGTTTAGAGGAGAGGAGTGGGAGGTTCTGAGACGCCCTGTATTCTTAATGTAACAAAAAGTTACAATGTAAACTACGCAGGCCTATGATGGCGATGTAAATATGAGTCTTTCATAACTTCTTTGGAGAAGAACAAAAACTTATTGCTTAACCCTCCGGGTGCTGATTGGAAAGCGTCCAGTCCTAAGGCGTTTTAGAGCTACGAGCAGACTTACAAATAATTTTTTTTTAATTATTAAATTTGAATAAAAGTATGACATACCGGTATTATATATCAATATGTTCAGAATGAGCTATAGTATAATATTATAGGAAGTAAAAACACTTAACATTATAAATTTTAAGAATTTTCATTAATTATTTACAGTAAACATAAAACAATAAATATTTTCACTTTGACAAAATGTAGCGAATCACTAGATTCAATAATTGAAATTTGAAAATATACCAAATGTAGATAAATCCATCACAAATAAAAATAAGTAAATATCAACTTATTCTCTTGAATAAAATACCAATAATGAAAATTGTAACAAAGAGTGTACCGTACGATTTTTATTGCAGATAACAAGAAAGCAACAGCAGATTGCTAACTAACCGATTATATAGTCACATATACAGGCCACAGATTTTGTTTCTACGCTGCTTACTAGATAGCCAGATCTTTCTGCTTCAATACTATACAAAATTTAAAGTCATACATTGTCATTTTACCGATGCTAGATCGCTATTCGTAATCGACATTAGCACTTCAGAGGGGTCTAAACCATCGCTCTCCGCCTTAATGTAGAATTATATTCTTCAAGCAAACAAACATCATTTCGTAATGTTTAATGTTTTAGTCAGCAACATAGAAGTTTACCTTTCAGCTTATCTACGATTTTTTCCAATAGCTCCGTTAATATGGAAAAAAGAAAACCTCCTGTGTTTTTGGATAACTGTCGTCTATCAACCATAAGGTGCCTTTTTAAACGCATCAGCACGGTCGGCCGCCCCCGCCGCCGTAACAAATAGCTTTACTTTACTACTCCAAATTCTCTATAATAATTTGCTCTTGGCGCATCAGCCGGGTGATGTGTGGTCAGCATAATGAGTTTCCTTCACAATACTACTGTCACTCTTGACCAGAGGTTTAGCAACAAATGCATATCTTTAACGATGCTGATCCACCATCATATCCTTTATCAGGCCATAAGAACAAAACGAAAAGACTACAACATAGGATTCGCAGTACAGGAATGCCTACGTGCAGGCCGAAGGAACATCATGACTGCATTATTGAAAGCGTAGCAAGCTGGGGCAAAGCCCGCTAAATGATGGAATTACCTGCAAGGTTCGGGTCGTTACAACTGTTTGTTCTTCCGTTGATGCGCTCCTCGTCCGAATCCGGGAGGTATTCTGATCCCATGTCTTGAAGATTTAACATGTCATCTTCCGAATGGTTTTGTACATCTGAAAATAAAAGATAAATTGCATTTTTACCACTTGACTATCGCTCGAAATAAAAATAACATTGGTATTGATAAAGTAAAGTAATATTAAAATTCATTTTATATCCCGCACTTTCGGATTTAAAAATTGTATGCTTTCTGGAGCCGGCGACTTCCGATAATACATCCCCAAGATGATGTCAATTATTTAAACATATTTTGAAGAAAGTTTCCTTACGGCCTACGGAGAATATTTTTAAAATCGACCTTAGTCTTTGAAAATCCTTTGTATTGATCTCGTTTTTACAAGAATTTTAAAGTAAAAACTCCCTCGACTGCTGGGGAAGTTATGCCTCAAGGTGGTTCCGTCGACAGTCGTTAAGGTCAGAGAAGAAGTGTGTTTTTTTGTAGGTTGGCATAGGCCATTCCCACATAACTCTGCTATGCAGAACTAGAAGGGCATGTGCCAGCACATTTTTCACACATCACGAGAGAAAAAAAAAACAATGTAAAAATGTTCGAATCTTCTCGAGATAGCAAAAATACGGAGTATTCCACTGTGTATTAAGATGGTCCAGATTTTGTTTAGAAAGAAGTTTTTGTGTAATTTTAAACATCAAGACCTGCTCTATGAATCCATATATTTTATTTGTAAGGTCTGTAACGAGCAAAGAGACATGAATTTGTATTTGGAACAGTGTTTGAGACTAGATATCTTCGGCGAATAACAGCTGATAGGGTGACAAAGATCATCGATTATTAATATCGTAAAGTATTAATATTATTGTGTACTAATCGGTGCATAAAGAAATTCTCTACAAAGCCATATTAAGTTAGGACTGCGACAGACACAGATTTCCTCTTGAAAATAGTATTTCACGTGACTCGCTTAGCCATTTTGTCTTCTGTATAAGCGTGGTATCGCTGTTTGTCCAGTTTTTTTATTGACCAGTTACTAGGTTTGTTTATTTAGTGCTTTGACTGGTGTTGTATTTGATTTATTATAATTATTGTGAACGAATGAATTGTAGGAAATTTTGTCTTCCGTATAAGCGTGGTATCGCTATTTGTCCAGTTTTTTTACCGACCAGTTACTAGGTTTGTTTATTTAGTGCTTTGACTGGTGTTGTATTTGATTTATTATAATTATTGTGAACGAATGAATTGTAGGAATTTTTGTCTTCTGTATAAGCGTAGTGTCGCTGTTTGTCCAGTTTTTTTATTGACCAGTTACTAGGTTTGTTTATTTAGTGCTTTGACTGGTGTTGTGTTTGATTTATTATAATTATTGTGAACGAATGAATTGTAGGAAATTTTGTCTTCTGTATAAGCGTGGTATAACTGTTTGTCCAGTTTTTCTATTGACCAGTACAAGGTTTGTTTATTTAGTGCGTTTGCCTGATGTTGTGTTTGATTTATTAAAATTATTGAGAATTGGTGGAAATTTTGTCTTTTGTATAAGCGTGGTAGAGCTGTTTGTCCAGTTTTTCTATTGACCAGTTACAAAGTTTGTTTATTTAGTGCGTTTGTCTGGTTTTTGTTTGATTTATTATAATTATTGTGAATTGTAGGAAATTTTGTTTTCTGTATAAGCGTGGTAGAACTGTTTGCCCATTTACAAGTTTTTTTTATTTACTGCGTTTGTCTGGTGTTGTGTTTGATTTATTATAATTATTGTGAATTAGTGAATTGAAGGAAATTTTGTCTTTTGTTTAAGCGTGGTATCGCTGTTTGTCCAGTTTTTTTACCGACCAGTTACTAGGTTTGTCTATATAGTGCTTTTGTCTGTTGTTGTGTTTGATTTATAACTTTTTTTTAAATTAATTTTATTATGTTATTATTATTATATTATTATTATGTATTTATTAAAATTATTATTTATAATAGTGAATTAGTGAATTGTAGGACATTTTTAGGAAAAGTTTACATAAACTCATTTTGAAATTAAAATTATGTAAAAATAATTTCTTGTAAATTGCTCACTTTCCAAAAAAAGTAAATTTTTAAAAGTGAAACCTGTATTTATAGATTCATGTATAGAACAGCTTTTTCTACATTTTGGATTTATCAACAACATTGTTTATGTATTTTCCAAAAGCCCTACTTCTTAAACTTTTTTTTTAAATAATAATTTTCCCGTTTGGTACTGTAAAACAAAATGGAGAAAAATGTTAAAAAATATTTTGCCTACATAGCAATGTTATCTATACATTTTTGAACAAGAAAGTGTATGATAATGCATACTTTACTGAACGGAATACATGCTATAGATTTCTAAATGATAATATGCGCAAGTATGAAAAAGACGCTACCAGTTGAGATGTTTTCCTATGCCAGATGGAGAGTTTTAAAGGAAACTTATTAAAAAAGCTAAAGTGATACAACTTGTGTGTATCCGCAAATGTTATACGGATCTCAGACGTTGACATCCAAAAATCGGAGATTGGAAAGATCAAAGATGTTGAGGAGCATCTTGGAGTAAATTAAGTGACAGGATTAGAAATAGAGATATAATGGAAAGAGTGAAAGTAAAGGTCACACGGAAGAAGGCGCATATGATAAAATTGAGATGAACAGGTCATGTCACAAGTTTGAAGGAGAACCTCAGTGCTGGACCGAGATATGTACAGAGTGGATACCACGGGAGAAGTTAAGAAGAGGCAGGCCAGCTTTGGTGCACAGTAACAAGAGATAAAATAGAATGGAGTGATATTTTAAATACTATACAAATAGATTATTGTATTAGGAAGACTTATTTTGTCATACGTTTGATATTTATTTGGTTTATTTATGCACTTGTTAAACCAACACATTTTCCTACTAGGAGAGGCTTTTTTCTAAATGTCAATAAAGCTATTATTATTCATAATTATGGTCGTTATTTCCAGAATTTTAAGATGAATATTGATAGTTGCAAGCATTCCTGTAACCACGAGTACGCCCAGGACACCCTTTCCGCAGGATCAAAACTTACGCAATACTTTACCAACCTTAACTTAACAATATTTTCAAAGTACAGTCAAGATTGAAGTATGTGTACGCACAGTTATTTGATTGGTCAGGGAATGTTGCTTAATCCACATTTATTATGAGTAGAAATTTAAAAGAAGAAATTTTGGCTTTATTTCGCTACTACACGATATTTTATGACTAAACTGAAAGCCTATAGATGTGTTTGAGGTGTCTTAACCTCGCCACAACACATGGTGTCTTAAAAATTTCTCCATCTGGTATGAGAAAACGCCTCAACTGGTTAAGTCTTTTTTATTACTTGCGCATATTATCATAAAATATCTATAGAATGTGTTCAATTCAAGTAAAGTAAAATAAGTAAAGTAAAATACACTATCATATATTTTCTTGTTCAGAAATGTACAGAGAACATTGATATGCAACATAATATTTTAGAAAATGTTTCTCCAATTTGTTTTTGAGTTCCAAACGGGAAAAATATTTTTTTGTAAATAAAAGCAGGGCTTTTGGAAAAATACAAAAAAATGTTGTTGATAAATATACAAAATGTAGCAAAAAGGTTCTTGTACATGAAACTATAAAAAAGTTCTCACTTAAAAAAACAATTTTTTTGGCAAAAATTATAAAAGTGAGCAATTTACAAAATATTACCTATACATATGCATAAATGTAAAGAAATTTTAAAATACAAAATTTTAACTTTGTGAATTCTTTTTTTTTTATTTTTGGGTATGTGTTATATTTTTTTGCTATCCTTACTTTTAAGTATGTTTGTCATAGATTCGAAACTTTGTATTTTTTTTTTGCGTGATTGATTAAATCATAGAGTAATCAACTACTGTATACATAAAATTATTCGTTCTAATGTCTCGAGTAGCTGATATAATACGACCAATTGAACATTATTGTGTTGAACAAAACGATGCTAGAATCAAACAGCAGTTACAACTGTTGCTAAAAGTTGTAGGAAGTAAGTAAAGAACAGTTGTGACTGCTGTTTACCAGATGGAGTGTTTTAAGTCGTTTAAGTGAGTTAGAAAATATTTTGTAAAATTCAACAATTGAATGTAAAGGCCACTTAAGGTTTTTCCTTGGGTAGGCTTAGCTCTGGTGATAAATATGTACAAAAATATGAACACATGTTTTCTCTATCAGCCATATAAGAGTTGAGATTGCCTTTTAAGGGTCGTATATTTACAAATGTTCGATTTGATTTTACTTTCTCATGGGGGGGGGGGTAATCGTACCCTTCCAACCCCCAGGGTCTATTAGGGGTGATTCTGTAATGCGTGGAGTTAATTCAAGGGGTGCTCATATGGGTCAAAATAAAGAAAATACTTCCTATAAACGTATGTCCGGAAACGCTTCTTTTACCAGATATCCACAGTTTTGTTTTATATTAAACCATTTACATCTCAAGAACGGCTATCCAATTGAATTGACATTTTGGTCGGTACTCATTATTAAAGTAAAGACCTAGTTTGAAAAAAACCCAACTAGTTTCAATAATCCGTTTCAAAATAGTGGCCATTTAAATTTTTTTATGAATATAACTCAAAAACAGTAAATTTTTTTACAAACGTCAAGAGTAAATTTTTATAGCCCGTTTAATTCTCTAAGGAATGGTATAACTGTCATAATTATCGAACGAAGACTAACAGTAAAACAGCGTCCATAGGAACAAAGCGTAGACAGTATTTAATTTGCTCGACCAATTAATTAAGTTATCCTTGGTTTAATAGTTTTGACAGATATTCCAAAAAATACGCTCTTGGTGTTTTTTTATAAAAAATTACGATTTTGAGCTATTTTCATTTAACATTTTTAAACGGCCTCCATTTTGAAACGAATTATTGGAACAAGTTGATTATTTTTTCCAAACTAGTTCTTTACTTTGATGAGTAATGTGCAAAATTTCAATTCAATAGGTTAAGCCATTTAAGATATATAAATGACTTAATAAAAAACAAAATGGCGGATAGCTGGTTAAATAATCGTTTATGGAAATGTTTACCTTTATTTTGACCCATATCCGTACCCCCTGAACTATCCTCACGCATACAGAATCACCCTGTATTTTTAAGTTCACAGCACAGTATCAACGAACACAACTAATTACGACAAATACGAACACAATTCTACAACACACAATCACTACCTAACAATAAAATACCACAATACCACATACCAACGATACACAAACAATATCAACACTACGTGCACATATAAAACCAAAACATAAACGGATAGGCAAGTCTGGGTTTACTCTGTCGGTCTGTAATAAATACTTTACTTTTAACGACTCTTCCTCAGTTTCTGTTTCGGGCCGTGTAGCTACTTAACATTTGGGCTGCAAATAGATTTCTAAAATAACGTTACCTGACGTGAAATAAACCATAACGTTATTGGTTAGTGCGATTTTAGTAGAAAATTAAAGTTGGGGAAGTTGGATTATTTCTAAGAATGCTACTAACTCCCGATACATTTCCGGGATCTTCAAGACTATGATGAAAGGAAAGCGAACACAACTAGTTAAATAATCTGGCAAGTTTTAAGCAAACTACAACCGTTGTTATCAGAATTGACAGGTGACAGTGTAAACGTTTCCATTATGTTCGTGGGTATTTGTTTTTTTATCGACTTCATCCGACACGACCGGAGTTAAATAAACGTCGGGATCAAAGTAATCGTCAACTAATATGGAGTCGTGTTCGGTTCACTAAAATACCGAGAAGAGTCAAAAGCAAACAGTACCACGTAATACTTGAAATCGAGTCCAAATATACAACGTTTAGCAGGTAGACGGACGAATCTGCAAAACACATTTGAACTCATGGTAACGATCTAGGGGAAGAAAACTGCATCACAACAACCAGGAAATGGAGGCAACACTAGCTTGTGGAACAAAGCAGTAAACTGGTGTAGGATAGTCACAATAAATAAAAGGGGAATTACAATAAGCCTACGTTTAAAGTGTCTCTTTTCAGCAAGCATCTCCCCATCTTAACACCCACCAATATGCCCAATCATTTGTTAGATCTACTCAGCCCATTTATTCACTAAGTAAACATTTTATGGAGTTCAGTATTATAAATGCATATTTTCAATACATTTTATTATTTCAACAGGTTTGTGAAGTTTTTTCAAAATACAATTAGGACAATGTTTTTAAGCAAATTACCTACACCTGAAGGGTCTTAATGAAGGACAGCATCTGTAAAAATATAATGGATGCTTGATTAAAACTGAAAAATGCCTTTATAAACATTTTTAACGACTGTAGGGGAATACGAGATGGTGAACCCATGTTATACACGGATTTTTTGAGTTTGAAATGTTTTTTATGTTAGAGAATGAGCCTGGGTTTTATTTTACGTTTACTTGGCGGTTCGTTAGCCAGACATAAGGTTTGTTTTCTCTTGTCCTGCAGAAGTGCAGATTCTGTTACAGTTTGTTGTAGGTATGTGGTGAGAGCCTTGGGCTCTGTGCCAGGGCGTGTTTGTGAGTTTAAGAACACCTCGAGTATAGAGATTTTGTGCCCTTGGAAGATGGTTACGATCGAAACTTACCATGGGAAGTTTGTAATTTAACGGAGTGTTTTATTTCGGAAGGAGTTCAACCCGAACTGAAGCCATCCACTTCTCTACAAAACGAAGACAACCAAATTTTCATCTAACTCTGAACAAATCCCCCGTAGAATGGAATCGGCATGTCGGATACCTTCGAATCACCGCTTGACTCTAAACCTGTCCCATCACGACAAGCAAGTATTATCAAAGACCAAATCAGTCCGGGTCAGACGCCTTCCAGCCGTAAAAGCCAGTAGCCCACTCCTCTTCGAATCAGGCTATTCATGATCAGTAAGGCAGGTTTACAACAGCTTCGGTCTCGACATATGAAATACGGTCCATATCACACTGTATTTCAACGGTCGCCAACACTCGTAACTGACTTAGAAGTAATTATGAGTTCTTTGTAAAACTTTATCTAAAGTGTAAATTTGAAAAAAAATGCATAGAAATGATCATCCTCTAGACTTAGAGAAATAAAGCCAGTACAATAATCACATTATACTGGCCACCGTGTTTGTTGTTTGCATGCTTTACATCTAAACGTAAATATATCATTTCTAACCTCAAGTAATAAAGACAATAAACATTGTGCATAGAAAAATTCAAGGTTTGATGGTAACGTAGGCCTAATGTAAATGAAACAGTGTGCCTATGCGAGGACATGTCGGTAGGTGCACTTCGTAAAAGTATAATACTTTATTTAAACAAAATACACTAATCAATCTAATACATAACCATGTTCTAGAACTAAGCTTAGTTCATACAAGATTCCAATTAAAAATACCGTCGCTCCTTAAATTGACAATTGCCTTAAGGGAAACCCGAACGTCACACGCCACATTGTTATATAATATTACCACATTTATGTCGCATAGTTCACATACTCTTACTCACATAGACCTAGAGCTGTATTTTTGTATTTTGAAGAGAGGCTTTGGTGCAAGGATTTTAAAATCTGTTGGCAAACAATTTTTTGCTGCTTAAAAATAAAATATACATATTTAAAAAATTTAGAATAACCATTAAAAACCTCATATTTTAAAAAGTATAATAACAATTGAAATATATTCTCACAGTGAACTAGAATTTAGCTTCAAGACTCTACTCTGAAAATTTTATAGCACTAGCTATAATACTTTTTGAGATATGCGACATCAAAATGTTAAAAGACAACTTTCGGAAAATCCATAATAACTAAAACATGCTAGTTTGATTTTCTTCTTTTTTTTAAGAGCTTTCCTTCGATAATCTTAAGACTACTTAATTTTCACATTGTGCATATAATGTGTAGCCTAATACATTAAAATCTTTTATTCTGCATGACGTGGAAGATTTGTTGTGTCCGTGCAAAACACGTAGGCCTATAAATAAGAAAATAGTGATCAGATTGACATAAAATTAGTCTTAAATTGATTGTAAGAATAAAAGGTGTTATAAAAAATAGTTTTTTTACCACCTGACAAAATAGGTGGATTGTTAAGCTTATAGAGAAAAATTGTCTCTTTGTTGAGTGATTTTTTTTCTAACATGTATTATACAGAGTATCTCAAAAGTCCGTGAACGGCGTTGTATTTTTTTAACCATTGCAGATTCTCGTTACATCGTTTCTCGAAAAAAAAACGAATTTTTGAAGCAACTGTAATTTTTTATCACCTTAATTTTTTCATCCGACGGCTCGCAGGGAGTTGGGGGAGCAGAGGTTGAGTTGTACATCAAATAAAAGGCCTATCTTAAAATAACACAATGCCGCAAATCAGACATCAAAAGGTTCACCCTTCACAAATGGCCGCCGTTTAAAGTTACAATATTGGGAATTTTGAAAATGGCTTAATTTTACTTATTGGCATTTGCTTTCAAAGCAAAACTCCGACAATCCACACTAGAAATACCTGATGAGATGCTACAGAATGTTATCTACGCCCGCCTAGCTCACTGCCAAACTGAAGAAGGAAAACAGTTTGAGAATTTATTGTAAAAAAATATAAGCTGTTATAAAAGTTTATTGGTAATTGTTATTTTTTATACGTAAAAATTTATAATTTGAAATAAAAATTATTCCTTATCCTCCTCGTAGACCGTTCCCACTGAAGGTGATAAATCACTCACTATCCACAAAAACTGGTGCTGCTGCTAGTGTGGATTGTCGGAGGTTTGCTTTTAAATCTTATGCCAATAAGTAAAATTAAGCCATTTTTAAAAAGCCCAATATTGTAACTTTTAACGGTCGCCATTCTGGGTACGGTGAACCTTTTATTGTCTGATTTGCGGTATTGTGTTCTAATAAGATAGAACTTTAATTTGATGTACAACTCGACCTATGTTCCTATTTAATATTTTCCTCCAACTCCTTGCGGGCCATCCCCGTAGGTAATAAAACAATTATAGTTGCTTCAAAAATTAGTTTTTGTTTGTAGAGAAACGATGTACCAAGTTTTGTTGCGTAATCTCCAATGGTTACAAAAACATAACGCCGTTCACAGACTTTTGAGACACCTGTAAATATAACAATGGAAAAACTATTCAATAAAAATAAACAAATCGAGAAAATATGTTTTGGGTTTGGGCTTCCCTTAAGTCTCAGATGTATTACGGGCAAATGAACAGTGGCGGGTCGCAGTGGGACTGCAGGATCTCTTATTTCCACTTGATATTATCGATAATATTTAATATAATGAGCCCTTTTTCATTAAGTCTGTCTTTGTACTTTTATAATATGTAATCCTTAAGCTTAATGACAGTAGCCATCCCCAAGTTTATGAAAAAGAGACACATATTTTTGTATGGAACTGTGCGATTCACAGTTCCAGCGGTGTAGTGTTTGGATGTTGTGCGCAAGTGCACACAGGAAGCTCCACGCTAGGCTGCGAGGGAAAAAGCACTGTCGATCCCGCAACGCCGCGCGCCGACTCTAGCGTGCTGGTGGAAGATACTTTTTCTACTCCGCGTCTGGTAATGAGGCTATAATTTCAGAAAGAAAAAAATTATTTACTAGACATTTATCACATCGCTTAAGTAACAGATTTACTTTGCACAAACAGAACGTGACACTTTGTTTTATTGTGAAACTGTGAAAATATTCTTAGTTTAAATTTAAATAAAATAATATAAAGTTTAGTTTGATAGTGTTAGCGAAGTTTAGTTGACTTATATTGACTTTTACCCAGCAGATAAAATACCAGAAAAATTTTCTGGTTTTCTGATAAGGGCGAAAATGAACAAACAAATGATTAGATCATATGCTTGAACTGTACAAATTTAGGTTAAAGTAAGTAAAACATTTTTTATTTAGTTTTTTATGATTTCATCAAGTTTCTGAATAAATTTTCTTTTCATACTGTTTGTATTCTTTTACACAATTTTAAAACAAAGGCTAAACTTTTCTGGTGCAGCACCTCCACTAATTTTAGCTACGAGTCGCCACTGCATCTGAATTAGTTTAGACACTTGTTTTCAACTGAAACGACCACTACTTTGCACTTATAGAAACCAACTGAAGTATTATTTTTCAAATCCCAGTGCTCCAAATCGCATATTATTGGGGGCGGAATAGTTTTTGAAGAAATTCTAATGTAATACGGTTGAGTTTTTTATTGTTTTAAAAGTAATAATTTTGACAAAAAACCATACACGTACTTTTAGTTTCTGTATTTTAATTATTATCTCTGAACTAGTTTACTCTTAGACTCTTAAATCTCAAAAGGTCTCATATTAAAGGTCATTCACAAGTGAACATTATTAGAATGTTAACCAAAATTTGGTAATCTGAATGTATTTTTACGTGTGGTTTAAAGAAAACCCCATTATCTTTACCTAATAGACCCAAATAAAAAAACTAAATTAAGAATTAGAACAAAATAATGTTTATAAATATTCATCCAAGTATTCATGTAAGTAGAATGTGGTATGTTTATAAGTATTCTTGTAAGTAGAAAGTGGAATGTTTATATGTGTTCATCTAAGTACTTATGTAAGTAGAATGTGGGATGTTTATAAGTGTCCATCTAAGTATTCATGTAAGTAGAATGTGAGATATTTATAAGTGTTAAATTAAGTATTCTTGAAAGTAGAATGTGGAATGTGTATAAATGTTCATCTTCTAAGTATTTTTGTAAGTAGAATATGGGATGTTATGAGTATTCATCAAAGTATTCTTGCAAGTAGAATGTGGGATGTTTATAAGTATTCATCTAAGTAATTATGTAAGTAGAATGTGGAATGTTTAAAAGAATGCATCTAAGTATTATTCTTGTAAGTATAATGTGGGATGTTTATGAGTAGGGTCGTCCAAATGCAATTTGGTAGGCAAAACCATTTACGAACATATTTTAATTTTTCACACTCTAAAAAAAGGTGTTTGATGGAAAGGATATTAAGGCAGTAAGGACAAAGTGGCGGATTCCCCTGACGTATCAGAAACTCGTGGGTTAACCCAGAATGGCCAATGAGTAGACGAGAAACCACCACTTCCTCTCGGCGGTTTTGGCGGTTTGAAGATATTCATGGCCGAACGGTATCCTTAATTTGGCGGAGTTTATTTGGTTTTGTACCGCTACCCACTCTTCTTCCCACTGTCTAAACAAGGCTTGTTTCAAAGAGGACATATAGTCGGATGAAACTACCCAATTCATGCTAGGCTGTAAGTTACTGGCTTATTTAGCAGCTAGGTCTGTTTTAGTATTTCCCTGTATTCCAGCGTGACCCAGAACGAAGCAGAACGATACCCCAACGTCTCGCAGTCAAAGTCTGTTCGTGGAGCACAGTATATCTTTGACCAAAGCGTTAGAAGAGTACATTTCTTGAATGGACTCAAGTTCACTTCTTCAATCTGAACATATAAGAAGGTGCTCCGGTGTTGGTGGTACAATATTGAGTGCCTTGAGGATTGCAAAAAGTGTTAAAGTATATACAGAAAAGGAGAATGGTAATCCATAGATGAAGCTGTTTTCTGACAGAACAAATGCGCATCCGACTCTATTGTCCAGTTTAGAACCACCAGTGAAAATATGTGACTTAATGGGTAAAGTTTGCATATGAACATAAATTCCTGGCGGTAAACAACATCAGGTGTAGTTTGTTTTATATATATAGACAGTGAGAGATCAACATTTGGCTTTCGAATAGTTAGTTCATGGAGCAACAAAACAAGGTGTATTTTCATATATAGGAGGAATGCAAAATCCAGATTATTTAGGATACGGATAGTTCTGATCCCATAAGGAGCAATATATTGTTTACGGAATTCGTACTGTGCACATAATGGATTGAGAAGTACAATATCATGTGAAGGATACAAAGGTTTGAAGCGTAAGTTACACTACGACAGTTGTAACTGTTGTCTGCGTCGCATGAGCGGTGGCTCACACGTTTCAACAAGCAGACTACTAATGCGACTAGAATGAAAAGCTCCAGATGCAAGACGGAGAGCAGTGTTATGGACAGAATCAATCTTTTTAAGAACCGATAATCTAGCTGACGAATAAATAGACTATGTAGCCATAGTCAATTCGTGATCGAATAAGGGCTCGGTATAAACGCTGCATGCAGGTCCTATCAGTTCTCCAATGAGAACCGCTTAAAACCCGTAAAATATCTAGGACCTTGGTGCAGAGTGATTTTAAATTTGTCACATGCGGGATCCAAGAGAGTCTATAATCGAATATAAGCCTTAGAAATGTGACAGTACTACCGGAGTACTATCGGAGTACGTTGAGTTCCGTTTAGGCATAAAGTGGGACTAAAATGCTGTCTGCGACGAGTAAAAGCAATGCATCGAGTTTTAGCAGCAGAAAACTTAAATCCTGTATAATTTAACCATGTTTGTTATTTGGTAATGGTTAATTGCAGTGTTCTTTCTTCGGTTGCCATGTTTCGGGTTGCCACGTAAATTCCAAAATCATCTACAAAAAGAGAACAGTGGACAGGTAATCGCACATTAGCAGTGATAGTATTAATAACAACTGCAAATATAAGGTCGATCTGATAAGGTGGCTCCAAGACGCACTATAAAATTTCGTTTGGACAGGAAATTTTTAATAACTGCTAAGATTCTCCCATGAACACCAAAAGATTGTAAAGTATTCAGAATTCCTCTTCTCTAAGCCATATCATACGCCTTTTCAAGAAAAAAAAAAAAAATACTGCAACAAGTGTCTTTCGGAGAAGAAAGGCATTTTGAATGGCAGACTCTAACAAAACCAGTTGATCGATGGATGATCTTCCCTGTCGGGAACCACACTGTTTTTTACAAATCAGTTGGTTACTTTTAAGGTACCATACAAGTCGCCGATTTACCATCTTCTCTACCAGTTTGCATAGATCGCTGGTAAGAGAGATAGGGCGGTAACTACTTGGATCAGTATTGTCTTTCCCTGGTTTTAATAGAGGAATTACTATGCTCATCCCATATACGATTGTATATTTGGAGAAGAGCTGCCTTACCCGACTCTGGGAGGTGTTTAATCATAGAATATACGATACTATCGGGTCCGGGAGCTGAATCCGTAGCCGACAGTAAGTCAGATTATAATTCATCAATTGTAAATGGGTTATTTAACGGGGAAACTTGCAATATGCCGATTGTGAATGGTATGGATTCTTGAGCAATTTTATACGTACGAAAAGCATCAGTTGATTATAACAAAGAAATTAATATAATAAAACAAATCGCAGTTTCGAATGGCTATGACCACAAAATAATTGACAGATTAGTGAAGAATAAAACTAAGATATGTAAACCTACCATAAAAGAAAAAACCAAATATATCAGCACGGAATTCCATGGAATAGTAGAGAATGTCGCAGGAAGGATATTTAAAAAACAAGGTTACACGTTAGCATTCAAAACAGGAAATAATTTAGGAAATGCATTAAAACCTAGAAATAAAGAAAAATGCCCATTCAATGCAAGCGGCGTATATAAAATATCTTGTGACAATTGCCCTAAACACTATATCGGCCAAACGGGAAGATCGTTTAAAACCCGATTTAAAGAACACTTACCGAAAAGAAACCTTAACCCAATAAAATCTAAATTTGCTGAACATCTAGTAGAAACAGGCCACAATTATTCCAATATAGATAGCAATATGCAAATATTACATAAATGCTCAAAAGGGCCAATTATGAATGTCCTAGAAGAATTCCAAATTTACAAACAATGTATTTCTGATCCATCTATTTTATTAAACGAAAAAGTCCACTTTCAATCGAATACCATTTTCGACAGTATAATTAAATTAACCCCTTCAACTAGAAGACATAACCACCCGCAAAACTAGTTTTTTTGTTCAGTACTGACTAAGCAATGAACCAGTGAACACGTGTGTCCATGTTACTTGACATAATTAACATTGCGATTATTTTAAATGTAGTTTTTTTTTTGTGTTTCAAAGTGTTGTGATGTATTGTGTTGTGTGTTTTTGTGTAATTTTTAAAGTGACGAGCATTTAAATCAAATGCTATAACATAAAAGTTTCGGTTTGACAATGCCTGAATGAAATAGGCGAAACGGTCGTCACCGATTAAAAAAACATTACTGGACTGCGAGCAGCATATATAAATAAGGTATTTATTTAATTATAAGTATATAGGCCTAAAGCTTAGAAAAGAACCGCGCGCCAGTTGTGCCTTGCGCAGGTGGAACTGTGGTAGGAGAAACCGGGCTTCACGGTCTCTACCCCTCCACTGGTGACTGGGGGAGCGGCCGCGGCCGCGCGGCGACCAGGTTTTGTACAAACATTCTACTTTATAAAATCGAGGAAACGTAAGACACCCAGTTAGAAATTTACTGTATTTACAATTTTCATTTATGTGTTTTATTTGGTAGGTATAATAAAACGAAAAATGAATTCTACTGTATTTAAAAAATGTAAAAGTATTACCAGTTTAGTTAGATCAAATAAAATGTTGTAACACGCAACTTATGATAGTAAATTCTTAAAAACTCTCTCCCATATTTTAAAATATTTTCTTTTTCCAACACACTTTGTAATTTGGCTAACGTAGAGGAGGAGTTTTGTTCACTACATAGAACTCGTGTATCTTTCTTCTAATTATACATTGCGTGAAATCGGCAACAAATAATTTTTTTTTAATTTCGAGGACTTTTTCCTTGGGGAGTGAAGAAATTCAAACTGCCTTTTGCGAGAAATTGTTTTTCTTCAGCCACAATTTTCTTGACCAGAGACTCCGAAACACCGAAGCATTACTTGTAGCTTCAACAACATTATGTTTTAATTCGAATTGTTCTTTTTGCTCCTTTAGATGAGTGTAAACATTAAACAATAATTCAATAGCCTGGCCACGTAACGGACGCCCCGAAGTACAAGCCGATTTTGATGAAAACGACATGACATTCATAAAGACACGTACAACTAAAGAGTGTCAATAGCGATCAGCACGTTGTCAGACACGGTTCAGTAGCAAGGACTGGCTGACACAAACGTTCATTTCAACGATACGACGCGACGGCGCCGATGACGCGATAGCGACTAATCCCCACCATCGCTCCAAACCCCTCCCCACCATTGCCCCTAAATCCGTGCGCAAGCCACTCTCTAGATCACGATTCTGCGCAGGTTCTTTTCCGTCTGGTAACATACAGATCATAACTTCTTCCAAACTGTTGATGTGGGAGTGGTTCTAGTTATTGTACTGATATACTGGGTCCAAGAATATTTAATGCTCTGCCTGAATACTTTGCGAGCTTAGGCACGCAAGATTTTGTAATTTTCTAAATTTTGACACGTAGGTATTCGATTAAAGATCCTTAAAGCTTTTCTTCGTAAGCGCAGATCTTCTTTACATTTATCATTCCACCAAGGAACTGGTAGACGTTTTGGTTGTGTTCAGAAAAGAGGAGTCATTAAAGGAAATCTTTATAGGGGCATGGTTGCTGCCATACAAATCTGGCATCACTGTTCAGTCAAATATTGTAGATAGCGAAGGACTACAAAATGACAAGTCTAGAGTCGTCCAACCTCTTGTCGAAGCTGCTAAGTGCGTTAATGACCCGTCATTAAGTATAAACAAATCCAAATCAGATCGTATCCTCTCTACGCGGATACCCCTTGGGTTGCAGGTTAAGGATAACCACGAATAGTGGTGTGCGTTGAAATCGCAAAGTAACAGAATCGGAGCTGGTAACTGGAATATCAAATCCATTAAGCCGTTAGTTTGAACGCTGTAGCTTGGTGGCAGGTATAGGCTGCATATTGTAAATTTCATGGAAACAGCGACTCGAATTGCTATTGCTTGTAATGGTGTATACAGATTTACGGGAACACCATCCACAGAGTTGTGATCTAGTTTGGCTACACCACCTCTTGCTCTCTCCTATGTAACAAAATCTGATCTGAAGACAGAATACCCTCTTAAAAGTAAAGAATGGGTATTATGAAGGTGTGTCTCCTGGAGGCAAACAAATAGAGGATACGTTTCTTGCACAAGAATTTTCAGATATTCCATGTGACTCCTAACACCAGTTAAATTCCACTGAACCACATTCATATTTTGGATTATAGACATAGATAATTAATAAACATTTGAACAGTACATATTACATTTCGAAATTAAATAAATATAGTATATATTTAAATTAAAATAAAATAAATATTAGAAGAGGTTTTTCTCTTAGCAACCTTTTCATTTCCTGTCCGGAACGACAGGATGATTTTATTGGTTGTATGTACTTGTCCACCTCCATAGTTCCCTCACACGTTGAAGGAGGAAGGACAAGGCACTGAGTTACCAGGAGGATTTGCAGGAGGACCTCCTTTTTCGATATTCTCTTTCTTAAGATTTTTACTATTCATATCAACAGGTTTCTTTCCTGGAACAAGGCCAGGACTTCTTCCTGTTACTACAGAAGGACAATTATACGATTTCTTTAGAAATTGCTTTACTCCAGTTATTGGAGTAATTTTCTTCTTTGAGATAGATCTTCTGAGTCCTAGTTCTCAGATCAAGAGCAGGGATAGATGGTTCTACTCCTTCTTCTGAGACAGCGACAATCAAAGGCTGAGAATAGGGCGACCAGCTGAGCAACCAGATCAGTCAAAGAAATGTTGCTCTTGTTTGAAACCACTGCAGCAAAAGATTTGCCTTCTAGAGAAGGCCTAAAGGCTTTATATAATTTTTTGACGGCGTTAAAGGAGAAGTTTTCTTAGCCATAATGATAAGGACTGCTTTTTCTCCTTTGAACTTCTCACAGTTAAAGGAGCGTGCAGGATGATCGCCGCCACAATTTGGACACTTGGAGTCATCTTTGCAGCCCTTGCTATTATGACCTTTTTTACCGCATTGACCGCATGTTTCTTGCTTTGTACAAGTAGAACTTACGTGTCCAAACCCTTGACACTTAAAACAACGTCGAGGGTATCGGACATAAGGTCTAAAAGAAAGGCGGTGGAAACCTGCATAGATATGCTTTGGCAATGTAGGTAAGCCAAAGGTTAAAATTAATGCAGTAGCTTTTTTCTCTACATTTTCGTTGCGCATTATGCGAGTGACATCAAGAACTGACTGACTAGCTAATTGGGTTTTTTATTTCCTCCAAACTAATGGGGATCAAGTTTCTACAAGTAATGACACCTTTTGAATAATTCAAGGATAAGGTAGTAAGGTAAGGTTTCTACCTTGACTGTGTCATAGAAAGAGGTTATTTTTAACAGCGACAAACTTTGTTTTTCGCTGTTAGTTTCCACTAAAATTGTGCCATTCTGTAATTTCCTAATGGAAAGTACAGGGCCCGCAGTTCCAGTAATCGCTTTGTTAATAACAAAGGCCGAAACCTTTGATAAATCTGAGTCTTTTTTGGCACTAGAAAAAACCAAACATTTGGAAGCTGGCAACTCAGATGGTTGTTGAGTAGCCAGCCCTCTCTTTTGTCTTCTTAAACAATTCTTTGTTTATAAAATTATCAGACGAATCTGAATGATGTCTCTTTGTACTAAATTGTGAGTTGACGTTTTATGGTTCCATGGATTTAATTGTCCAGCACATCTAGTTAGGCGGTATTGGGCGTACTCGGTAAGGAAATATCCATCAGATCACAATGATATCACTTCCGAACCTCAATTCCGTGAGGATCCTGAGCACTCTTTTGCCAGACTGGAACCCGATACTACTGTGAGGAAGAATTAGGGTTTCTTCAACACCACGAATATTTCCTTACCAAGGTCCGAAGTGGCTGGCCCCTGAACAGAAACCACGCATACGTCTCGGCAGAGCAAGCTCATATCAGCCTTACTAAACCAGAGGTTGTCGCGCAATGGCTTTGCACAGTCAAAATCCAAAAAGAAGGTGAGGGTAGGAAAATATGTATTGTTTAATGTATGTATATAATTAGATGGATGTATTGTATGTATTGAATGTGTTAAACGTTGTTTGACTCGGGTACCGCCAGGGACGCCAAATCCCCCTTAGTAGGTGCAGCTAGTCTGCACCCCTGTGCGGGGGATGTTTATGAGTAATAATCTAAGTAGAATGTGGGATGTTTATGAGTATTTATGTAAGTAGAATGTGGGATGTTTATGAGTATTTATGCAAGTAGAATGTGAGATGTTTAATAAGTATTCTTGTAAGTAGAATGTGGAATGTTTATAAGTGTTCGACTAAGTATTCTTGTAAATAGAATATGGAATTTGTATAGGGTTCATCTAAGTATTTATTCAAGTAGAATGTGGTACGTTTATAAGTGTTCGTCTAAGTTCTTACGGAAGTATGTGGGATGTTTGTAAGTATTAATTTAAGTATTCATGAAAGAAGATGTGGGATGACTATTAGTACTTATCTAAGTATTCATGTAAGTAGATGTGAGATGGTTATTAGTAGTCATATAAGTATTCAAGTAAGTAGAATGTGGGATGTATATAAGTATTCATCTAAGTATTTTTGTAAGTAGAATGTGGAATTTTATAAGCATTCATCTAAGTATTCTTCATGTAAGGAGAATGTGGGATGTTTATAAGTATTTATCTAAGTAGAATGTGGAATGCATAAAAGTATGCATCTACTACGCAATAAGTATACCCAATAAGTCTCGGTACACACGAGGGGCATGCGTCACTTTTATAGCTATACCACTGTGGTTAAAACACGTTTCCTGAATAATAATTCTGTACATATACTTATTATTAAGTTACTTCTTGAGACACTATCGTAGTTCGTAACTAAGCAGTACGCAGCTCAGCTGAATGCGATAGAAGAATGAAAGAGTGAAAATGATATAACAACAGGACTTTATAGAAAATTACCATGGTTTGCTTTTGTAAATTGAATAGAATAAAAGTTCAACACAAATGATACGACATTAAATGATCTAATAAATGCAAATAAATAGTAATTACAAATGTTATTAAATATCTATGTTCGTCTAATTATAATTTGATAAATAACTTTGTATTACCTTTTATAGTAAGCCTCACTAATCCAATGTTAGTAATACTTGGATTACTGTTGTTCCAGGTTTCTTGGACCCATCATGAGATTCGTATAGAGAAATATTGTGCTGGCTAAAATTACTCCAAGTGAAGCGTCTCGAGCCGTCCTCCAAACAGTGCGCACTGACCAAATTATGTCCGATACCGAGTTATGTATAGGCTATTTGTAGTGTGACCAATGTAAATGTGTTTGGAGCAATTTTAGATGCAGTAACACAATATTTCTTTATACGAATCTGATTATGGGGCCAAGAAGCTTGAAACTGAACTAATCCAAATGCTACTATAATTGGATTAGTGAGACGTACCGGGAAAACATACATTTTTCTAGTCCGTAGGCTACAATGGTAAAATTATAATTTGGTTACTGTAGACAATACATCACTGAAGATGGCGACATTGACGTCGAAACTTGTTTTTCGATAACAAACTTAATTTTCGAATTAAAGTTTATTATGTTAAATATTCCATCTCACAAATTAAGCTTTTAAACTTTCGCATTATTACAGAACTCGCTAATACGTACTATTTTCGCGAGAAAAATAATTAACGAATCTCAAGCCGAATAACCCGATCGGTATAATTTAGTTAGATGGTTTAAACCATGTTACTTACAGCCGTAGATTTGCCTAGTCAAAGTCAGTCTTACGGACTCAAATCAATGACTCTGCCCATCTCGGCCATAATAGATCTATTTCTCATAGATGATGTTCAACCCAAGCGGATATGACGACTTTTTCACGTAAGTATGTGCCACATGTCAGCTTTAGGCCGATCCTTCTATTAGGCCTATCCTACATTCTTTTATTATATTATTCTAATGTACACCTATTTTGTAAATATGTAAATACAACTTACCTTTTTCCACTACTCTACAGCAAAAGTGGGGTCTTCCAACTTTTCAAATATAACTTGTAAACCAAACGAAAACAAATGCTATAAAGTTCAAGTTATATATCAAAAATAAAATTAAAAATTAATGCACACATTTGCCCATTTTCTCGTATCATTATCAAAGATTACATACCTAAATAAAACAGAGTGAATCAGCTGTTATCATGTAGTGACAATATTTTAATCCACGCTGAATCAAATGTAAACCACTTATACAACATATGTTATTAATAACTTGCATGGCGAAGCGGGAACAATTTGTATAATTTTATTGAATTCCTGAAACGTGACCATTCTGAGCGTTAAGCAGTTCCGGAATGGTTAAAATTATTTTAACCATATAAAGTAGAAGCTGAAACTTCAAAACTGTTTTATACGTGTACGTTTTTGTAAATGCCATACATTTACTCTTACCCAGGGTCCACAGATTGGTGCCACCGTTGGGTCATGTTTATCAGTATCCACACATTGGTTTAAGGGGGCGCTTACCCTGCCGCCATATTGAATCTGATTCCCATAAGAGCAATGCTACAGAATAAATAATTTTTTTCCGTTAATTCATGGAATAAATTTAAAATTTTGGTTTCATTTTGAAGTACTATCATATGCGGATGTTGATTGCCGAATACATTTTCAAAACCCGTGTTATTGGTTTCATAAACGTATGATATAAATAGTAAAAAATAGTAAACTTTATTAATTTTTTACTCAGTTGCAAAAAGAGATATAGCAAAAACCTTTAGCAATCAACACCCACAATCTATTTTACTTTAAGAAAAAAAATACAGCTTTCGTTTATTGCCAAAAACAACACAAAAATATGCTTAATAGTGAAGGTATGTTTTGGTTATTTAACATTGAAATTGGTACCCAACTTCGCCGTTTTGAAAGTGGAGAGCCGAGCCTTAACAACAGCCAACGTTCAGTCATATTCAAAAAGAGCCAATGTTAGGGCCAACAACATGAACATGTCGAAGAAATCGCTGCAAGTGCCTTTCCGTTATTGAGTATCGATAATTATATTTTAAAATAGCAAAAGAGAAAAAGACTGTTAAAAACGAAAAACCTAAAATACAACACTACGCATTCAAGATTTTGGCCGTGAACGGTCTACATCAAATCTGATCATATCAACCCTCAATAAAGTGTTTAACGACGAAAATGTTTGGACGAAACTGTTGGTGCCAACGTTGGCACCAAACCCTTTTATAATTCGTAGAAAAACCAACAACGTATGGGGAAGTTCCAACATTATAGTCAATGTTAGTTTCAATAGTTTTCAACCCCAATATGTCGATCCACACATTGGACAGTAGAGAGTATTTGTATGTTCTGGTGCAAGGTCATTTCAAGGGCATCCATATATCACACACACTCCGGTCATTGACCCCAAATTCCTGTATAATTACCCTAATTAAATGGTCATTGACCCCGCATTCCTGCATAATTACCCTAATTAACCGGTCATTGACCCGCATTTCTCCAATTAAATGGTCATTGACCCGCTTTCTCTAATTTGCATAATTAACCGGTCATTGACCCCGCATTCCACTTTGACGTCATTGTTGTTGTCGTTGTGACGTCACAAGGCTGATGACGCAAGTGGTTTTTCCCGTCAAGGCTAACACGTCCGCCGCAGCAAGGCCAAATAGCACGGTGTAATTATTTTAATGACGACCGCAATTTTGTTGTTTTTTTCCCGAACGACAATTATTTTAATAACATCCGCAATTATTTAGCAAGGCTAATAAGTCCGCTGGTTTTCCCCGTCAAGGCAAACATTCCAATAATTATTTTAATAACGCCCGCAATTATTTAGCAAGGCTAGTGGTTTTGTTTGCAACACAATGTCGCAATTTCCGTCAATTATTTGTCAAGGCTATTAGCGACAAACATGTTTCGCAATGTAAATTCCCACAGTTACGAAAAGGTTTCGCAAAATAATTGCATCATATTCAAGGCTAATGTTTCTGTATTTAAAGCCTTGCGCTCAGTGATTCGAGAGTTAGTGTAAAGTTTATATGTCCAGCAGCAGCAGCAGCAGCAACAACAGCCGTAGAGTTCATTTTCGAGACGATTTGACATCCATTTATTACGTGGGCAACGATTCCGAACATAAGGAGTCGAGAAACGGTATTTGTTGGATCAGATTAGCAGCGGATCGTGCAAGAGAAGAACGTCTAACCGGTGAGTCTAACCGAGCAGTATCCAATCAATTAGAAGGTTTTACGTTACAACCACCACCACCAAGGAAACCGAAAAGTGAATCATGACCGATTCTGGTTCTATAACCGCCAAGAGGATGGTTGACGCCTCTACCCAAACCAACAACAACGTCGACTACGGCAGAGATGTTACAGGTCGATGGGGTGATGGATTATACAGTTGTACTTCTAAACAATTGGTTAAATCTGGATTTTACCGCACAAGGCAGTTTCAAAATATTGTGTGCTGTGGTTGTGGATGGGAGTCTGGTTTGGCAAAATTAACAATCAATCATGTTAATTTTCTTCACAAGATAGCAAACCCCAGTTGTGAACAAAGTAAAAGAAATATTCCCGGAAATTTGATGGAATATGCTGAGAGCAAAAAAATCGTCAATGAATTTGAAGAATTGATGAAAGAGACATTTCTCTTTTGGCCTAAACCCTATCCAAAAATTGATGATATGGTTAACGCAGGATTTTATTATACAGGAGAAGGGGATTCGGCTTGCTGTATTGATTGCGGAGTCACCATCGATCATTGGGAGGAAGCGGACAACCCAAAATGGGAGCATAGAAGATTTGCGCATCATTGTAAATTAGTTGAAAATTATTAATGTAAAAAATGAATGTAAAAAATAAAATTGCAAAAGAATTACACAAACAAGTTCGTAGAAATTTTTCTACCCGTTATGTTGAACTTAAAGGTATAGATGATCTTTTTCAAGCAGATCTTGTTGAAATGATTCCATTTTCTAAAGTCAATAAAGGATATAAATATATATTAGTTGTAATTAATTGTTTTAGTAAAATTGCAATAGCTAAACCGATAAAAGCAAAAAATGCTGATGAGTTGGTAAGAGTTTTGCAACCAATTTTACATAATCATCCTATGAAACATTTGCAAACAGATAAAGGAAAAGAATTTTATAATGTTCAAATTAAAAGGTTGTTAGATAAGTATGGTGTTAATCATTATTCTACTTTTTCTGATAAAAAAGCATCTATTGTAGAACGATTAAATAGAACAATAAAGAATAAAATGTGGGTTGCATTTAGCGAACAAGGTAATTATAAATGGTTAAATTTGTTACCGAAAATTATTTCAAAATATAATAATACTGTGCACAGAACAATTGGAATGAAACCGGTAGACGTAAACAAGACTAACGAGCATTTAGTTTTGCAGAGAATAATTAAGAATCAAAAAAAGAAAAATATTAAAATCAGATTTAAAGTGGGGGAAAAGGTTAGAATCAGTAGGACTAAGAAATTATTTGATAAGGGTTACTACCCGGGCTGGTCAAACGAAATTTATACAGTCTATGAGATAAAATCAACAGATCCGGTCACATACATTTTAAAAGACGAATCGGGTGATGTGATAAAAGGGGGGTTTTATACGGAAGAATTAAGTAAAACAAAATTCGGAGATATATATTTAATAGAGAAAGTGATTCGAAAAAAAGGGGATAAATTACTTGTACGCTGGTTAGGATTTGACAGTGCTAGAGATACTTGGATAGACAAAAAAGATTTATTATGAAGTTGGTGAAACAAAGTGTTAAACTTCCAATTATTAATTTTGATGATATCATCTCCCCCACAGTTAAAAGAAAAAAGAAAAAACACAATGCCCTTCTTCCAAATAATATTAGGTGTATTATAGCAGGACCCAGTAATTCGGGAAAAACAAACTTAATAATGAATTTGATATTTTCCCCCAATGGTTTACATTTTAAAAATGTGTATGTATTTTCAAAGTCATTATGTCAAACGAAATATAAGTTTTTAAAATGTGTTTTGGATGGTCTCCCAGAAATTGGTTACTATATGTTTTCGGAAAATGAAGAAGTTCCCGATTTAACAGAAATAAAAACCGATTCTATTGCTATTTTTGACGATGTATCATGCGAGAAACAAGATAATATTCGCAACTATTTCACAACAGGAAGACATTATAAGCTTGATGTGTTTTATCTGAGTCAGACGTACAGCCACATTCCAAAACAGCTGATTCGTGATAATACAAATCTCATTGTACTATTCAAACAGGATGAACGCAATTTACGTCATGTTTATAATGATCATGTAAATACTGATATGACCTTCGAATTATTCAAAGAATTGTGTGCCAATGTTTGGAATAGTAACGACGGCTACTCTTTTGTTGTTATTAATAAGGAGAGTGAGCGAGACAAAGGTCGTTATCGAGCAGGATTTGACCGATTCTTTAAATTACCAACATCATGATAATTGTATTGGAAGGAAATATAGGTTCAGGCAAAAGCACGATCGCATTTCAACTTTATGAGAAACTACGATCCTGCAATCCTAAGGTAAAGCACATAGAAGAACCTGTAACAAAATGGACAAATTTTTACGGTGAAAATGTTTTGAAAACATTTTATGGAGATCAGGAGCGCTATGCATTCACTTTTCAAGTGATGGCGTTGTTGCACATGTTGGAAAACGAGATGGAAGCTGAAAAATACTCAAAGGATGGATACATTGTTGTTATGGAGAGATCTACGTTCAGCGTTAGAGAAATATTTTCCCCGCTATTGTATAAAATGGGCAAGATTAATTGCATAGAGTATAATGTGCTTCTTTTGTTGGGAAACCTTTTACCAAAACATTTGGAGGGTGAGGAAATCGTACAACTATATGTAAACACGGAGCCAGTCACTTGTTACTTGAGAACTATTGCGAGGAATCGTCCTGAAGAAATAGAACGCATTAATTTAAATTATATTATGGAGTTGCACCACATGCACGAAGAAAAATTAACTAATGTAAAAAAGATTGTAAACAATGATAATAATGTAGACACTGTTTTATCTGAATTAATAAAAGATGTTTAATATACATTGTGTGTGTGTGTTTTTATTCATTACAACAAACAATTATTATTTTAATAACATACAAGATACATTTATTCCAATCAGTATTGTTCATACTTTTTTTTATAATCTTCTAATCGTCTTTGCCAAATATCTAAAATAAAATAAAAATCAAAGTAATGTTGGTAATTATTTAACTCTTTTACATATTTTAATTTACAGTATGAACACATTTCCTGAAGATTGTTCCAATTTAATTGTTGTTCATACTTTTTTAAAAATTTTAATACTCCTGGACGTAATTCATTGCCACTATAGAAATTATAAGATGAACAATATTTTTTAAAATCTAATTTATGAGCAAATCTATCGAGAAACCATAATGGAACATCGTTATCCATAAATACAATATTTAAAACATTTAAGTTGTCTGGAATTTGTTCAATTATGGTTTCATCTGTAATATATTTATACAAACATAAAAATAGTCCTCTAAATTTATCTACACTTTCCGTGTCCGTTTTCAAAATTTTTATAGAATGGTCCAACACATAATCACCCATGCCCAACGTCACTGCAAAATTCACTGCACTTTCTGTACAACATTGTAGCAATTTATTAAAAATATTATCAAATATTAATTCAATTTTTAAGATATGTGAATTTTTATTATTTGTCTCATTATCAAAAGTTTTTATATTTAATTTTTGTCCAACACACAAAGTTTCACGACTACCTTTATATTTGTTTAATTCACATTTAAGTATAGTTTGTGTAGCTATTTCACAATCAACGAGTCTCTTCTTAACAATAAAACTGCTGCACTTTCTGTTGCACGATATAACACTAGTTATAAAAATATAATCAGCCGCTGAAAAAGTCTGACGCCTTTTAACACACAACATCTTTTAACTTGTAATATTCCAAGTCGATTCTAGCTTTTATAACAAACGAATTGAACGTTGTGAAACATAAATAATTGCTACGAGGAAATACAATGATAAATCTTGTAATCAATTTAAATTGTCTCATTATTCGATGTAAAATAATGATACTGAGAAATACAACTTAAAGTGGTTTACTATACAGGCGTGTCACTCGACTAATTGCGAACGTTATTAAAATAATTGTACCCTTGCTAAATAATTGTGAACGTTATTAAAATAATTGGAATGTTTGCCGCTTGTAGCCTTGACGGAGAAAACAACTTATTTAATTGCAGGCGTCATTAAAATAATTGTACCCTTGCTAAATAATTGCGAACGTTATTAAAATAATTGTAATGTTTGCCGCTTGTAGCCTTGACGGAGAAAACAACTTATTTAATTGCAGGCGTCATTAAAATAATTGTACCCTTGCTAAATAATTGCACCGGGTAGCCTTGCTAAATAATTGCGAACGTTAATTATAGCCTTGACGGAGAAAACAACTTCGTGAACCTAATTGCAGGTGTCATTAAAATAATTGCACCGGGAAGCCTTGCTAAATAATTGCGGACGTTAATTATAGCCTTGACGGAAAAAACCACTGATTGAATGAAGCAAGTAATAAATATGATTTTGCGAAATCTTGTAAACAACTTTAAGTGTCTTATTAGACAGTAAGGACACAACAAGGATAACTTGCAAGATTATTACGCAAATCGTACTTTCCAGAATCAACAAGCAAGGGCATTGTGAAACCTACATGCACGTGTATAATTGCGGGGAAATACTTTCATCCTTGAGATATAGTATATAAAGAGAGACTTACAAGAGAGACAGACATCAGTAGTTTGAAAACCTACTACTTCAACACACTAAGTAAGTATTTGTTGTTATTTTATAAACTATTAATACTTGTGTGTTTGTTTTGTATTACAACGTTAAGAGTTGTTTAAACTTATACTTGCGCTTGTTTGTACTTCAACATCAAGAGTTGTTTAAACTGAAAGTCATATATTCTATTTATTATAGAAATGGCTGGCATTTTTGTTCGAGAATTTGACGAGGAATACATTCTCCCGTCATCTCCTCCAACTTTGACTCCTCCTCCACCACCACCACCACCACAACAGGCTGCACAACTAGATCTTGCTGGACCTTCGGGCCAACCACCACTACCGGCACCACCTCAACAGCAGAAGTTCGGCCCGTTCAACGGAGAGAGCAGCACTGTTTTGACTGGTATGTTTAGTATTGGTGAAATTGTATCAATTCTTTTTAAGCTGGGATTAGTTTCTGTTAATAAGTGGGATAGATTTTATCGAATAGTAAAACAAGAATTTCAAAATTCGAATAATGCTTTGCTATATCAACCGCTCATTGTAGTTCAAAATATTTTGGATTCTTTATATGCTAAAGTTCAATCAAAAGACAAAGAATTATCACTAACTAAAATTAATACTATAATAAAACCTATTTTAGAAACTAATCAAAAATTTTCACTCGAAGCTGTAGAGAAATTAAATAATATTGCAAAACAGTGTAAAGGTAAAAAAAGGAAATTTGAAGAATCTAGCGAGAGCGAGGACGAGGATGAGGATAGTTTTATAAAAATATTTTCAAAAAAATTGTCTAAAAAATCCGATTCCGTTCTTATAAGTCAACAGTTTCAGTTACAATCGGGAAATGAAAGGAAAAAAATTACTACACCCGGTGAGACCGGATCGTATTTAATTAAAATTGAAATAACCGATGTAAAAGATTTGAAACAATGCACAACTGAAAAAAATTATTGGCAAAAGGTTAACAGAAAAGGTTATTTTTTATTAAATGATATTACAATTTATAACTCTATTAATAACATTTTAGCAAATGCGTGTGAGAAAGCCTTAAAAATTAAAAACGTTAAAATTGAATCTTCAGAAGTTAAATAAATATGGATTTAAGAAAAAAGGAATATAGATTGGGACTGCGGTGTGATGAAGGCGAGTTTATAGAAATTGAAAACGCTTTTAGAGGTGTTTTGAAAACATATTATCTAAAAAACAATAATGCAACTTTTAAGGATGTTTGTACATTTTTAGTTGGAAATAATGAAAAAATGAAACTGTTAATTGAAAATATATTATTAAAATATGATACACCATTAAAATTTAATATCATTGTAGAATGTACTTATACTAAACCAATGTTGACCGATATAAGTGTAGAGAATAGAGCTTTTAAAACTATCAATGTTCCGGTTTTTCAAGATTCGTCAATCGATGAACTTTTATCGGATATGTTTTTAAAAATTTGTTTGGAAGAATACGAATATCAGGGAAAGGGTAGTGGGTGGAGTCTGCTCTCTGTAGACGGACTTCTTTTGAGATTCAGCAAATACAATCCGCTTGGGGGAAGTTCATATATTCGCCTTCCAAAATTTATTGAAAATAAAAAAGCTGTTATTAATCCTAAGAATTTGCGGGATGAAAAATGTTTTCAATGGGCTATTCTTTCGCGCTATGTTGTAGGATTAAACTTAGAAAGAGTGGATAAAAGATATCAACAATTAACTGATAAATTTAACTTTAGTGGAATTACTTTTCCTGTATCTTTAAAACAAATAGGTGTGTTTGAAAAACAAAATATAGGTGTTAGTGTAAACGTATATGGAGTAAATGGTAAAAATACAATTTATCCTTTAAGAATATCTTATAAACAGAGAAGAACTCATTTTGACTTGTTATTAATTTCTTGTAATAATGTAAATCACTATTGTTATATTAAGAATTTTTCGCGATTAGTGCGTAGTCAGATTACCAAACATACAGAAAATATGTTATTTTGTAAACGCTGTTTTGTGCGTTTTCAGGGAGGAGATTCGCGTAAAAAATTAAAAATACATAAAAAAGATTGTCGTATTAATAAACCTGTAACAAGTATTATGCCAAAAGAAGATTCGGTTTTGAAGTTTTCAAATTTTCACCACAGTTTTAGAATTCCTATTGTGGCATATTGTGATTTTGAAAGTATATTGAAAAAAGTAGATAAAATTGATTCTCAATTTACAAAAGTGGATAGTCACCACGAACCAATGAGTTTTTGTGTTTATTTGGTTTACCAGAACCTACCCGACTCTATTTCGTTTAATTTACCTTCCGAGCCATATTTGTATCGGGGTAAGGATGCTGCTGCAAAATTTATGGACTATTTAATTTCTATAGCAAATCTAATTGGTGATTTATTTTCGGAAACTAATTTACCTCTTCTCCCTCTTAACGATGATGAAAAGCGTAGAGTAAAACTGGCTACGCAATGCGAATCTTGTAATACAGACTTTACATTGTTAAACCCGCCTGTAAGAGATCATTGTCATTTCACTGGTAAATTTAGAAATGTATTATGTAATGATTGTAATTTGAAAAGAAAAAATCAACGCTATCTTCCCATATTTATTCACGGCAGTTCTAATTATGATTCACATTTTATTGTTCGTCAATTGGGTTGTGATTGTGAAAAAATTGGTGTAATCCCAAATACTTCTGAAAAATATATATCTTTTTCCAAACAGACTGCGGGCGGAATAAAATTAAGGTTTCTAGACAGTTTCAGATTTCTAAGTGATAGTTTAGCCCGTCTTGCAAATAATCTTCCAAAAGATAAATTTTTTCATACATTTCAATTTTTTACGGATGATCTAGATCTTGTAACGAGAAAGGGAGTCTATCCCTATGAATATACAGATTCCTGGGAGAGGTTGGATGAGACAGAGTTGCCAAAAAAGGAATTTTTTTATAACAGCATCGCCGATGAGAACGTAAGTGAGGACGATTACAATCATGCAAGAAAAGTTTGGGATCGTTTCGATTGCAAGACTTTGGGCGAATACAGCGATTTGTATTTGCGCACGGATGTGCTTTTGCTCGCAGATATATTTGAAAATTTTCGCAACATTTGTTTAGATAATTATGGTGTTGATCCCGCGTATTATCTATCGATCCCCAGTTTGACATTTGATGCGATGTTAAAATATACAAAAATAGAATTGGATCTGATCACGGATTACGATATGTATATGTTTATCGAGAGAGGAATTAGGGGTGGTATAACAAGCTGTCCAAAAAGATGGTCAAAAGCAAATAATCCGTACATCACCTCGTATGATCCGGAAAAACCAAATTCCTACTTTATCTACATAGATGCAAATAACTTGTATGGTTACGCAATGTCGAAACCTATGCCGCAAAACTCTTTTGAATGGTTGAGCCGCAGAGAAATAAAAACTTTTGATGTAAACAAAATCGAGGATGAGGGAAATGAAGGTTATATAATTGAATGCGATGCAGACTATCCGAGTTATTTACACGATTCTCATAATGATCTTCCATTTTTTCCGGAACGCATAATACCGTTCGGGTCAAAACAGGAAAAACTTTTGACAACACTAGAGATAAAAGAGCGTTACATATGTCACTATATGAACCTTAAACAAGCTATTAGGAATGGGCTTGTTGTTGTAAAAATACATAGGATATTGAAATTCAATCAAAGTAAATGGTTGGCGCCTTATATTTCGTTTAACACAGAGAAAAGGAAAGAGACGAAAAATAATTTTGAAAAGGATTTTTACAAGTTGTTAAATAATGCGATGTTTGGAAAGAGCATTGAAAATATTAGAAAAAGGATGAATCTCGAACTTGTTAACAACGAAAAGCGATTGAAACGATTGATTTCAAAACCAAATTTTTTGAATAGAATAATTTATAATGAAAATCTTAGCGCTATCGAATGTGGTAAAGAGAAAATTTTATTCAATAAACCTATATATATCGGTTTCTCTGTTTTAGAACTAAGTAAATATCATATGTACGAATTTCATTATGAAATTATAAAAAAATTTTACAAAAATAAAACTGTAAACCTGATGTATCTAGACACAGACTCCTTTTTCTATGAAATCTTTACAGAAAACGTATACGAAGATCTTTTACAAATGAAAAAATATTTTGATATGTCTGATTATCCTCCCGAACATAAGAATTACTCTTCAGAGAATAAAAAGAAACTGGGCTGTTTCAAAGATGAATGTATGGGTGTTGTAATCACAGAATTTGTGGGTTTACGCCCGAAGTTGTACACATTTAAAACTGTAAACGATGAGGTGACGAAAAAAGCAAAAGGTGTAACGAAACCCGTGGTTAAGAAACAAATTTGTTTTGAAGATTACAAGAAATGTCTATTTGAAGGTGTTAAACTTAGAAAGGAAATGAAACTGTTTAGATCGAGAAAACATATTATTCAATCAATTACTGTTAATAAATTAGCATTAAGCTCGGAGGATGATAAAAGACATATATGTGAAGATGGGATTACAACACTGGCATATGGTCATTATTTAATTGATTGATTTTGTGTTTCAGAAATATTGCCGGTGAGCAGTTTTCGGTGGAGGCGGAATATGTATAGCCTGTTAACCGCCAGCCATTTTGTTTTGTTGGATGTATTTTCTGTAAGAGAGGGCGTGACAATGTTTAAGATTGGGGGTTTTGGCCGCCCATTTTTATCAATTTCTGATTTAAAAAATTTTATAGAATTTATTAAGAAATCGGCCGTGGGTCTGGAACTAATTGTTCCAGACACAAAGTTAAAAATTTTTTTGAATTTTTTTGATATTTTTAATATTCAAAATAGAGTACGTACGTACTCATACTATGGTATTCCGAAGACTATACCTTTTGTGGAGTATGCCGATGCTCACATCGGTAGACTCCGCGAAACGTTTAGAGTAACGGGTACTATAAGTATTGGCCACTATTTTTTTTAACGTCCCGCCCTCTTTTTAATATTTTGTATTTTTTTAAAATTAATAAATTAACCACTTATATTAATATTTGGTGTTCTTATTTACTATCCAATAAATACACACAAATTCGGGAAAAAAATCTTTATTTACATAATTTTTCTTACAATTCCTGACAAAGGTGAGTATTGCATAAGTGCATCATGAATAATTAAACAGTAGCATGCGGTAGAATCCGGGAAGTCTGCGCTGCTTTGCATCTCGACTCTCACGTCGAGGGATCCTGTTTTCAAAGTTTCCGATTGTCTTGAACAGTCAATGACGAATAGAGGTGTTTTATTGAGAAACGTTTGTCGATCGATGAAAGGTTGATCGCTGCTTCCTTGGTAGTAGGACGATTGAAATCTTGAAAAGTAATCGTACATTACAGCTTTGTTTCCATTCATATTATCGTATGGATAATATTTTGAATTCAAGTAGAGTTTTACATTTTCAATAGAGCAGAAATCAAAATGGGCTGCGTTCTTGGTCTGAGAATCCTTCCTGTCGGTTTGAAAACCAATTATTACGTAGCGAGGTTTTTCCACCATAGATGATGTTTTCACCGTCCAAGTTTGAAATTTGGTTTTTGGAAGAATTGGATATTCGTGCATTTGCCAACGTCTGAAAGGAATCGAGATTGTTTCATCTCTTTCGGTCATCCGCAGCAGAGATAGTTTCTCCTCGTCCACAACTCTTATGTACGGCATCCGCCATACGATTTTATTGATTTTTACTTTTACATTATCAGCCGTTGATTGAAGAATAGCGTTTTTATCGCTTGCGGCTCTCAATAAAATCAACTCCTGTTTAACGTTTAAAATTATACGTTTGTAATCCTCGGCAAAACCGAGTAGGAGTCGGAGCGGTATGCAGAATGAAAATTTTCCATCGGTTTCCAGAGCAAAAGGTTGAGCGTCTGTTGACCAACCCCAATTTCCTAAAAAATTTTTTTCTTCTGGGCGTAGGGTTAGAAGATTTTTCATCAACGTTGTATGTCCAACGGTTTTAACTCTATCTATTTCCGTTCCGCACAGTTCGTATCGTATTTCTTCAAACAGAAATGCTGGCGCGTTATTAACAAATTTTGTTGTCGTTGCCGCCGATGTATCGTCCTCTTTTACAACCATTCCCTCAATTTGCAAGTAACTTTTACTCGGCAACGTATACACATCCTGTTGATGTACAGGAATCCTTATTTCATCGCTATTTCCATACGAATTTGATGAGTAGGGCGAATGTGAATGCCATTCATAGTCTGTAACAATTTCGCTGCTGTGTACAGCCGCATTAACGTTTAGCATGATTTAATCTGTACCCGGGAATCGATTTTAAAAACAACAGATTATCCCGTGTTACCTCTTTGAGCTTTGAATGATGAATGCGCGGTATCGGTGCTGGTGGTAATAAATTATTCGTAAAAATAAACACCATTATTTTACCCCTCTCAAATGAAGGCGAATGATTACGTTTTCCTGTCTAAAGTTAACCAATCGGTTATATTGATCTTCCAATTTAATATTTATTTTGTAAAGCAATCCTTGCGAGACTATTGGTAAATAAATTACGTATGCAGGCTTCTCAACTATTTTATTCCCCGGTTCGACTACCGGATAGAACTCGTGTAATACGTGACCCTCAACACCGTCCTTGTATGAATTTCTTACAATATCGCATACGACTCGTATGACGTCCACTCTAACAATGGCTGCTTGATTTGGTGATTCATGCCATTTACCCGCTTCCAACTTCGAGTCTTGATCGAAACCCAACAGCGAACCGATAGTATCCTGTTTAAAGTGTACAATTTCAGAACAGAAAAGTTCTGTTTTTAAAGTGTTATTGTTAGCTTTAATCTGTAACGAGCTCTGTTTATTTTTCTTTTTCAGCTCTCCATCCAAATAATCTTTAATGTCATCAATTTCATACGTTCCTTCGGGAAGCGTAATCGATTCTTCTGGTTTTCCGTAATAGAATTTATCGTTTACATTTTTCTCTATATTTGGAATAGAATTGTATGTCATTAAATCGACTAATCCAATTTCCCATTGTTTCGAAGACGAAAGATCTATGGGAGGGAAAAATTCGCACGTAAAATATGAGCTTCTTCCCGATATACAAATCATGCTGTTGCTAGAAAGTCTAAACACAAATGACCGCAATTGACGGTGTTCAATCTCTTTTGGCGCGCTTCGTAATTATACCTTATTAGTACAGGATATTGTCTCTGTAGATATTCCACTAATTCTGCAGGTGGGCGCAGATTACCAAAGCTATCAAAATAATCTACACGACTTCCACGCTTTTTATAGCACACCCAATGAGTACCATCACCTTTAACGTTATCCAAATTCATTACTGCCGTCTCATTTACTAACGGTAATTTCGGAAGCGTATCGCGCATAAAAACTCCTCTAAAATAGGGAATTTTTAATTTTTCTGCATACTTTATTATATCGAGTGTTGACAATGGTTTGTTTGGTATAGATTCAATCATCTTCGACGAGTAGAGATTTTTTTTTTTTTCTTCTTATTCTTCTGAACCTTTGTTACTCCTCCTGCTCCTTTATACGGTCGCACATACAATCCTTTTCCTTTTTTCTTTTTATTATTATTATTATTCTTTTTTACCTTTTTTGCAACCTGTGCAAGTAATTTCAATATTTTATTTTGCTCCCCTCCTCCTCCACCAAATTTTTGTTTCATCTTCATGATATTGGTTACCGCCCAAGCTGCAGTTTTTTCCCCCAGTCCACTGTCGGATGCTTTAACACGTTCCCAGGCCCGCTCGGCAAGTTCTCGATCAGCAATTGCACGATTCTTGGTATCGCTATATTTGCTGTACGCAATATCGTGTGCTTTGCAGGCGACGTCTAGTTTATTAATGCCGGAATCACCGCGTTGTAATCTCTTTGCGAGAGCTGTTCCTGGACCGCAAAACTGATAGCCCGGTAAATGAAGTTCTATCGGAAGAATATCAATAGCCTTGTTTATAACATCACTAATTAAACCGCGTCCCCGTTTTAGTTGGTTTTGAATACAAGACCCTTTTCTGGTCTTACCCATAACGTACTGAGCCAATCGGGGTAAGTTTTCAAGTTTTTATCGTTGTCACGTAAATCTCTTAAATAAGACAAATATAACAATTGTAACACTTTTCCCAGAGATACAGCGTCGTACAGCTCCTCGGTTTGTATATGACTGAGCCGTTTATTATTGAAGTCAAGGACATTTCCCCCAGTCTTTATATAGGTGTTGTCTTTCAAGTAACCCAAATTAACAGCATCTGAATCGGCTTTTGGTGTTTTTTTCATGTACACATTTTCTTTTAGATATTTTAAATTTACAACATCATCGTCCGCTTCAGGTTGATCAACATTTTTCAATTTTTTATTTGAAAATGAAAAATGACCCTCCTTTGTTTTAACAGGAACAGAATTTTTCTCTAAATATGATTTTGTTACAACATCATTGTCGGTTACCGGTGGTGCGACGTTACTGATTTTCTTTTTATTTCCATCGTAAAAATTATCTCCTGTTAGACAAAATCTTTTAACAGTTTGATAATTAACAGCATCCCTTCCGCCTATAGGATTCCCAACGCTTGTCAATCTTTTATTTTGTATATTATAATTACCTTTTTCTGTCAATTGAAACCCCGTTCCAGGCGGTCCTTGCGCACCTTTAAAACGTTTTACAGAATGACGACCAAATTTATCGACACTCATTCTTTAATTATTATTCCTGCTTCGACCAGTTCTTCGAGAATTGATGCAATTTCGTTGGCGTGACCCGTATTCCCCGCTCTCTGAGAAGCATATAACAGTTTTAATCTTTCGCACAACTCATTTGGATCATTCCAGTAGACATAATTAGAAGATGGTTTTAATATCATATCCCCACCACTACCAACTTTATTTATTAATTTCGATATTATGTTTTTATATTTTTTACTTTTACTCGATTTCACCTTCCCTATAGCGGAATAGTCCTGACGGTATACATTTGTTTCGTGTAAAATATCTCCATACACTGAGAGATCCTCTTTTGTATAAATAAATGGATCGGGGTCATTCATAATGATTAATTCGTATAGACCCTCGGTTCCTTTATAATATTTTTCATTAATAATTAAATCATCACCTACCATCTTTAATATTTGATTACCCATCTTCCATGTATTACCATCGATATGAATTCCAAACGTTTTATCTATTTTCCTACCACCATCTATTAATTTTACAAAATATTTTTTTGAAATTGGACCTGTAAAAGTTTCTTTTATATAATCGGTAATACTTTTTCTACCTTCCGTTGTACTCATCAGATCCTGGCCAGTCTCTCGAGTTTCATAAACATCTTCACCCACCGGTGTTGCGGTGTTGCTGCTGGTGGATGGGAGGGTTTCCATTTCATTATCTTCAATTTCCTCATCATCCATAGGCGGTTCGTGTCGAGGCATTAACCGTTTTCGGGATTCGGTTCTAGCGTAATCTTCGTAATCATAATCTTCTTCCTCATCTGCATAGTATTCGCGAGACTTGTTTACCAATTTTTTACGTTTTAAACCTTGCGGTGGGGGTACAAATTTACGTTTTACATCGGATCTTCCAATACTCTCGGGATCCAATTCCTCCTCCTCCTCTTCTGTCGAATCCATTATGTATCTACGTTTTATCGGTTTTTTTTCCACATCTACCAATTTTGCATTGTCAGCATCTAGATTTTTTTCCTTTTCGGAAACGAGTTTTTTCAAAGGATCTACAATAGGTTTAAATTGTTTTTCCAACATCGCTTCTGAATCTAAAATACCGCGCGTTAGAGCTCGGTGTTTTTCTTTTATGTTTCTACGCAATTTACTTATTTCTAGGATGACCTGTTCGTTCTCCATAGGTCCTTCCTCGTTGACAATACAAATTTAACTGACCGCTAAAAGATGGGAATCGATAAGTTTTTTGATTCGCGTCAATATATTTGTATTATTTTTTGATTCTAAACATTTTTGAATTCCAAAAATTGATAGTTCATTCTTTTTCACTTGACTTACAGAATTTAAAAATTCATCATATTCGAACACATTGTTGTTTTTAAAGAAATATAATTTTCCGTTTGTAAATCTGAAAACAGAATCAAAAGAGGAGGGAATGCCTATAAAAGTTTTGTAAATTTGACCATATTTTGAAACGCGAAATTTACATTCATCAATTTCCATATAGTAATTATCGTCAAAGAAAATATATGTTTTACCTAAATAAGAATTGACAACACCTTGCACTCTAATATTTACTCTTTTAACCAACGATTGTAAATCAATTGGGTAACCGTATTCAAGATGCAGAGATGGAATTTCCAACATATATATCTTTTCTTTTATAATCATTATAACAGCACCGTTTGGTCTTTGATAGATAAAATCTATTTTTTCAAAATCGCTTGGTAAAAAGTGTAACCAGTCCCTTATCAATTGCGGGTTGCTAATTTCCTCTTCCCCATCGAGTGGAACAATCCAAAACCATTTTTCATAAAAAATGTAAAGTTCTTGATTGATTATTAAAAATGTGTTGATATTTTTTACTCCGCATAGATCGGGTTTTGCCGCGCTAGGAGTCGCTGAGGGTTGAGAGATAGTGGTAGGGGTGATGGTAGTGGTGGTGGTGGTGGTGGTGGTAGTAGAGGTAACAATTTTTCTTTTCCCGTACAAACTTTCTATCGCTAAAACATCGTCTGTTGTAAGGTTTGTATCCGCTTTTTTGTAATATGCGTACATTATCGAGTTTCTATCACTTGAATGTGAAATTCCTAAAGAATGTCCGATTTCATGAATTAAAACCGAAAATATACTCGTTGTATCATCAGCACATTTTTCAGTTTCGCTTTCCAAACACCAAGCTTCATCCAGATCCATATGTATTTCAACCTGAGAACCGGTTTTCGTGGGGAAAAAAGAATGGCCTAAAATCTGACCGCGACCATCTAAATCGTATGGACAAACAGTACCATCTTTTTGATACCTATGCCGTCCTCTTTTATTAGAAATCATTATATCAGGATTCTGTCTATCATGTATGAATTCAAGATCTGTATACTTTGCCCAAGTTTTAAAAGCTAATTCAGTTAAATCCGTAAATTGTTTATTCACACCAATATAATACCAGCGCAACTGTTTCTTATACCATTTTGATGATGTTCTAAAACTAAAAATTTCATCTGCTACACCACACCTTTTTGACATCATCAATTCTAAGGTTTGATTGTTAAGTTCACCGTCAGTTGTAATATTATAATATTCTTGGAATCTGAACAAAGCGTCAGTCTTCATATCGATAAAAGAAAAATCGGAAGCATTTTCCGAAGAAGATGATAAGTAACCGTAATCCGTAAGATACTTTATTGCAAACGATGTACAATTTTCTTCTGCTAAACCGCTTGGCAACAAATAAAGAAATGCGAAATAAATAAGCATTTTTTTGTTGTTGTTGTTCTCAAATTAATCAGAGAGAGAACAGAATATGTAAGTAATATCACCTCTATAGCCTTAAACACCTTTATAAGTGGGTATATATAGGGTAAATGAAATAATAAAGTCATATACACAGAATTTGTTTATTTTATATCAATTCCCCCTCCACCCCCTCTCTTCAAAATAAATTTCGATCTCCCACTCTAGTGGAATTTCCTCTTCTTCTTCCAAGTACTCCATAAAATGTTCAAAAAAATACGCCTCCCAATCAATTATAATCTCCTCTTCCTCCCCCTCTTCTTCAAGTTTGAAGAGCCTGCGAAGTTCATCTCCGCAAAATAAATTAACAACATCCATTTCTGAAATAAAAAAATTTTATTTATCAAATCCAACATGAAGATGTTTTGAATTGAATGAATAATATTTTCGACGGAGAATGAATGGTGGTACATCGGTAACAGCACCAAGGTTCAACAGCATAAAAAAATCTGTAATAGTGATATTTTCAAAATCAATATCTAAAAACTCATAACCCTTGGTATCACATTTCACTTGCACTAAATACATTGTAAAATTTTCTTTCAAATGATGTTTAAGAGAAACAGGTAATTGCAGTTCATCTATATGAATATCTTCTACTAAAACTTGCTTACATATTTCTATAGCAGATAGTTCAAATAACGATTGTAAATACATGTTAAGTTCCAGTTGATCCAAATCCGTTACAATTTCGTTCTGTTTGATCAATTAAAAATATTTCTTCAATTTCAGGATAAACTATAACTTCACAAACCAATTGTGCTACTCTGTCACCTTTAGTTATTAAAAAATCAAATTCTGAATGATTAAAAAGTAATATCTGAACGTTACCACGATAATCTTTATCTATTACTCCGGCACCAACATTAATAAAATTTTTCACTGCTAATCCAGATCTTGGAGCAATTCTCCCGTAACAATTATGCGGAACTATTATTACCAAATCTGTTTTTACTAATTGTCTATTATGTTTTGGTATAATAACATCATATGCACTTCTTAAATCAAATCCAGCCGCAAAAGGCGACATTTTTTCAGGTGAATAAGCATTTTCAGTAATTTTAAAAAATTGTAATTTTTCGTTAGTACTCATTTAAACTATTATTATAATTGTAATATAAACGTACTTACTCTTGTATTCACTGACGGTAGCAGAACTAAACTCTTGCACCGAGCATTCTGTTTATATATCGTAGTCCGACTTGATCACCTTCAACAAAAACAATTGTGAAACAGGAAAGCGTACGTAATACATTGTCTCAGCCTTGCGAAACTGTGGGAATTTACATTGCGAAACATGTTTGTCGCTAATAGCCTTGACAAATAATTGACGGAAATTGCGACATTGTGTTGCAAACAAAACCACTAGCCTTGCTAAATAATTGCGGGCGTTATTAAAATAATTATTGGAATGTTTGCCTTGACGGGGAAAACCAGCGGACTTATTAGCCTTGCTAAATAATTGCGGATGTTATTAAAATAATTGTCGTTCGGGAAAAAAACAACAAAATTGCGGTCGTCATTAAAATAATTACACCGTGCTATTTGGCCTTGCTGCGGCGGACGTGTTAGCCTTGACGGGAAAAACCACTTGCGTCATCAGCCTTGTGACGTCACAACGACAACAACAATGACGTCAAAGTGGAATGCGGGGTCAATGACCGGTTAATTATGCAAATTAGAGAAAGCGGGTCAATGACCATTTAATTGGAGAAATGCGGGTCAATGACCGGTTAATTAGGGTAATTATGCAGGAATGCGGGGTCAATGACCATTTAATTAGGGTAATTATACAGGAATTTGGGGTCAATGACCGGAGTGTGTGTGATATATGGATGCCCTTGAAATGACCTTGCACCAGAACATACAAATACTCTCTACTTTGGACGAAACTGTTTTTGATACGTTAGCCACAACCCCTTTAATAATTCGTAGAAAAACCGACAACGTATGGGGAAGTTCCAACATTATAGCCAATGTTGGTTTCAATAGATTTCAACCCTAATGTGTCGATCCACACATTGGACGAAACTGTTTTTGATACGTTGGCCCCAACACCTTTAATAATTCGTATAAAAACCGACAACGTATGGGGAAGTTCCAACATTATGGCCAATGTTGGTTTCAATAGTTTTCAATCCCAATGTGTCGATCCACACATTGGACGAAACTATTAGTGCCAACGTTGGCCCCAAAACCTTAGATAATTCGTCGAAAAACCGACAACGGATGGAGAAGTTGCAACATTATGGCCAATGTTGGTTTTAATCAATTTCAATCCCAATGTGTTGATCCACACTTTGGACGAAACTGTTGGTGCCAACGAACGACAGCCAACGCATTGGCGTTCGACTTCTCATCCGCATGAAACCAAGGGATTCGGTCATGTGGAATCCTAGTTGGTTTTGAAAACTCCTCTAAGTTGCTACCATTTTTGTTATTATAAATGAATGCGTATTTATTATAAAGTGACGTTTTAATTACAATCCAACCGGCCGATATTATGAGGGAAGAAGTAGATTTACTAGTCGTCGCGTGTGTAGCATTTATTTCACTGCAAGAAACTGATAAAATAAACACCACTCCCACTTCTGTTTTCTTCTCTTTGTCTTTCACGCCGAAAATATGACAGTAAAGATTGTATTTTACTTAATACTACTTTATTTATTTTTATTACTACTTTAAAAAATAATACTCGTTTCCGCCATACTGAAAAATCAAGTTGGCATCTTAAATGGAATGTGTATCGAACTAGCCTCCATGGGCAAACCTGTCAGTCGTGCATAGTAAAGGGTGAGGTAATGAGAACACCACATGTTTTAAATATCATAAATAGAATATTTTTAATATTTTACTGCTTAGTAACACATAAAAACATAGGTTATACTATGCAATTTTACTCTGTCAAAGTCATTTTTTGAAAACCAGTTCCTTTAAATGCCGACCTTGAACGTGAAGACTTTTCCCAAGTGGCTTGTAAAAGCCGTCGAACACTCGCTCACGCATTTCTTGAGGAATCGCCTCAATTTCCTCTGTGAATCTTTGCTTCAGTTCATGCAACCAACTCTCTTGCGCGAGTTTGATGAACCTTGAACTTTATATAGCCCCATAAGAAAAAACCACAAACAGACAAATCTGGCGATCGAGCTGGCCATTATATGTCACCAAATCTTGAGATCAAACTTAATTCAAAAACATTTCTGAAAGCGGTCATGAAATGTCTGCTGTGTGTGCAATGGCTCCCTCCTGCTGGAAGTAGAGAGATTATGTATCGATTTCCAACTCCTCCAATAACGGAATAAAAAAGTTATTCAAAATGTCCACATATCGCTGGGAGTTCACAGTAACTGTCCAAAGAAGTAAGGTCCAAAAATTCGCTCTGTTGTAACTGCACACAACACAATCAATTTAGGGCGGTGTAAGGGCTTAGGATGAAGCTCTTTGGGATTATGAACACTCCAGTAACGCATATTATTTTTATTGAAAGGATCAGAAAGGTAAAAATGCGCTTCATCAGTCATAATCAATAGGTTTGAAAAATTAGGCAATTGATTTTAATTTGCCAATATTTCATCACAGAACGCTTCTCTTCTGTATAAGTCTGGTTATTTAAGTTCTTGCACAACTTGAATTTTGTATGGATAATAATGAAGATCTTGGTGCAAAATCCTCCGCAGAGATCTGTTGGAAATCTGAAGTTCTAACGCTTGCTTCCTGTCCGACCTCTTTGGACTGCGAGTAACTGCGACTGGCACTTTTTCCACATGTACGCACTGTTTGAAGACTTCCCCCAATTTTTGTTGGCCGTATTTTTTAAATAATTTTACCAAGTTTAAAACTATTATTTACCAAGTTTGGCTATTGTTTTACGATCTGGAACTGCACCGTGTCGACCAACATTGAACTGTAATCTGAACAATCTTCAGTTTTACAAAAGAAGCACTATTCTTAAAAAATGCTTCAACAGCAAAAGCACGGTGTTCATGACTCCAAAGCACCATATTTACTAAAATGGCACAGTTCAATTGAGGTTATAAACACACATGATGATTCACTGTTGCCGTATTTATCATATGGCAGCTTAAACTAATTGTTGCGTTCTTATTGCCTCCCCCAATACAAGGGGAACGGTTAGTTCGATCGTTACGTATTTAGGATGTAATATCATGTAGAATAAAATTGTATTTCAAACGAAACAACTAAAAAAAAAACACATATTACAATAGCGGTTAACAGTTTTGTAGACTAAAATGAAACTATCAATTCCTTACTCATACATATAATACTTTTTATATACATTCATTCTTACATATCATATGAACTAAAATGTGTACACTAATTTGCCTATTTGTTGTGATTTCAGAATCACAAAAAACTGTATTTATTTGAATACTGTTTTTCAAAGTTAAAAATTAAAAATTAATCCTGTTGCAATATAATAATACAATTTCTATCTAGTGCATAAATTATTATATTTCATCGATTTAATCAACTTTATCAATGAATCAATGAATATAATCACTTTAAAATTGTAGTATAGGTATATCGTAATTTATTTACTTTTATTATGCTGTATACTGCACGGACAGTATAACTACATCAAAAGTAGATTAAATATTGTTTAAGTACACGTAATGATTGTACAAATTAAACAACAGCAAGATTATTCTAATCCAGCAAATTGTCTAAACCTGTAGGGTCGATATGAGGGACGGCATCTGTAAAATTCAAGGGCTGCTTAAATGAATCTAAAATACGTTTATTGTGTCCAATGACTTTGAGGGGAATACAAATTGAGTGGGAAACGAGATGGTGTGAATCCATGCTATAGGCCCTACTCTAAATTATTGATTATGAATTGTTTTAATACTAAAAGAATGAGTTTGGATTTTTATTTTACATTTACTTATGGTGGTTCGTAACTATACATAAGGGACGCTTTTTCTTATCCTTTGGAGGTGCAGGATCTGTTACAATTTGTTGTAGGTGTATGTGGTGAGGGCTCTGTGTCTGAGTTAGTGAGTTTAAGTATGAACTTCTTCAGTGTGGGGATTTTGAGCCCTTGAGAAATGGTTACATTCGATACGTACCATGGAGAGTTTGTAATTAAACGGAGTGTTTTATTTTGGAAGGCGTCCAGCCTTTTCTTCCAAGCAAACAGCTAGGGTTGCGTACGTATAATTTGTATATGGACGCCTGATTTAAAGAGGAAGTGGGCTACTGGTTTGTATGACAAGAATGAATTTGCCTCGGACTGATCTGGGCTTTGATATGTCTGCTTGAAGTGACGCAGGTTGAGTTTTTAGTCAAGAGTGATTCCAAGGTATCTGACGTGTCGGTTCCACGCTACGAGACATTTACAGTCTAACGAGACAGTTAGTTGGAAATTCGGTTCTCCACGTTCTGTGGAGAAGTGGATGGCTTTGTTTTATCGGTGTGTACTGCAATTCTCCACTTCCTGAGCCATGGTTGCAGTCTATCCAACTGTTGTTAGACCACGGTCGAACCATATTCATGTTAATTGACTTTTATCTGACCAATCGGACCCTTCCAGAGCGATGTTATTTTAACAGCGATGTAAAGACACTTCTAGTCATCCAGCAAAACATAGCACAAGGGATAACATTGGATCACAGTAAGCAACATTGGTGAACATTCGAGGAGTATCTTCTCTTCTTTACTTTGTGCCAGTTAAACTGTCCCATTTAAGACAATGTATTTGTGATGAAACCCAGACATCGACCTGATCATCGATCTAAACCTCGACTGGCATCTTTGAAAGGTTCACTTCCTTTTAGATTTACAAGTTCCTACTAGATCCTTAGTGCGTTTTAACAGTTAAAACAAAACACTTGTTAAGTTTTACGTTAAGGAAGGGGTTCGGGGCAGTGCCGGATTAAAAACTTTTGGGGCCCTAAAACAAGAAATTAGCGACGGAGAAATGGTCCAGCCCCTCTCACCATTTAGTTTGCCTTCCCATTTCTAATCTCAGATCGACGTGCGTGCAAGCAAGTGACCAAAAATTGGTATGTGGGGCGTATTTTATTTGTGCAACTGCCTGTAGGTAGTGTTTAAACAATTTTTACAACACATTTTATACTAATTTAGAATTTTTAGTAAATATGTTTGAAGATAAAAACACTCACAGAACTTATTGACTAAACACGTTCATAAAAAATTAACGTATTTAATTTTTTATGTAGCTTATAGCCTAAATACCGTTACTATTTTTAGTCAACATAAAAATCCAAAGCCATATCATAATTATTTTCTTTTTACATTATCAGAAATAATATTTAACACCTAAATTATAATTCGTAGATGACAAAAACTGTAAGTGATAAATTGTTGATAAAAATTGTTGCTTGTAAACAAGCCAAAGACATGATTTTCAGTTGAATTACTTGAATGATTTGCTCGAGATGACTTTGGTTATCTACTAATTATACATGGAGATTTCGATGGGAAATTTTAAATCTTTAATTTTTGTCACGTTATTTTGATAACAGTAACAGGAAAAGAGTTATTTGGTAAAAATCAAATTTTGTGTCTAAAATGGGGGGGTGGATGTGCTTGAAGGGGTGTGGTAGGAAAACTTAAAACAAAAATGAAATGAGTGAATTTTTTTTCTTCTAATTTTACCGGGCAGTTTCGTCACTTTATAACTGTTTCTAGAAGACTGGTTTATCATTTAATTTCTTGTAATATTTTATTAGAAACACATTTGTAGAGAACTTTTTAAATAAATAATGTATACCATCTACATAAGTATATGTTATTATATTATTAAATATTTACATTCATTGAAAAAAAACAAATCAATTTAATTTAAACTGATTTGGCATTTACATCGTGCATTCAATGGGTGGATAGAAAACCCTTAAGCTGTAAATAATATTGTTTAGGTTACAACGGATATTAGCCGTTGTAAGGCGGGAAAAATCGGTTTTTATA
>JAGFPH010003458.1:100411-110727 GCA_018207615.1 Philaenus spumarius
ATTTCATTCCAATCTGTTCGGTAATTTTGGAGAAATCGTGATTTAGTCATTTTTACCCCCCAAACCCCCTAAAATTTCAAATTTTTAAAACCCTTTTTTAGTGAACACTTATGGCCCTAGAGGAAGCTACATACCAAATTTCATTCCAATCCGTTCGGTAGTTTTGAAGAAATCGTGATTTAATAACTTTGATCCCCAAACCCCCCTAAAATTTCGAATTTTTTCAAACCCTTTCTTAGTGAGCACCTATGGCCCTAGAGGAAGCTACATACCAAATTTCATTTCAATCCGTTCAGTAGTTTTTGAGAAATCGTGATGAGTGAGTGAGTGAGTGGTATTTCGCTTATATATATATATATATATATATATATATATATATATATATATATATATATACATTCTTGGTACTCTCTATAACAATACTGAAACAACAATAATAGTACAGAAAGAAATTATGTTTTGAGTTTTAGCCGATCTTTTCAGCTACGGGAAAAATAAAAACTTATTTTGTTTCTTAAAACTGTTTGTAAAGTTAGCGGTTTTAGATATATCTAACAGTTAAAATTTTAAATGTCCGCCATTTTTAAAGTATACAAAAGATCGTTCTGGTTTTTTTTTACAAGGGTAAAAGGTTATGTACCGTAACAAATATGTACACCAAATTTGAGGTCAATATCAATACTATAATTCTAAAGATATTAAGTGTTTAGTAAAAAAAAATGGCGGATAATTCGAAAACTATGTATTTCCGGACCTATGTTTATTGGAACTTTTTTCTTATTTTCGCAAATACGTAAAATAGTCTGGTGAAATTCGGGCCTATATTTTCTAGACACCCTGTTTACAGGTGTCCCTGAACTCTCTCGTCCCCTTTTGTTGATTTGTTCCTGGGATCGAGACAAATATATTTCACAATATAAACATGGGTCTATGGTGCTTAGTTTTTCGTATGTTTTTCTGTAAGGGTTTAAAAAAAAAATTTATACCTAGAGAACGGTTTGACCGTCGAGTTCAAACTTAACATGAAGTTATACATAACAATGATCTCTTTTAAGTAAAATAATCGATGACATCCAATCATGCGTTTCAAAATGGCGACTGTTTGAAAATGTAAACCTAAATTACCCAAAAACCAAGTGAAACATTTTAACAACAGTCAGGACACCTTTTTGTAGCATTTTTAACATTTTTAATTCCCTATCGGATGGTGTAACTGTCAAAACAATTGCATGAAGGATAATGGTAAAGTTAAAGATAATTACAGCATTGATGTGTTTACTGTGTTGTTATAGGATGCCGGGTTTGAACATAGACCTACCAATTACTACACATAACTTTACTATTATCCTTCATCCGATTGTTTTGATAGTTATACCATCCGATACAGAATAAAAAGGGCTACAAAAAATATGTCTTATCAGTTTTTGTTCAAATGTACGGTTTTTAGGTAATTCAGGTTTGAGTTGTCAAACCGACGCCATTTTAAAACTCATAATTGGACATAATCGTTTATTTTTCTTAACATAGAGCATTGTTAGGTTAAACTTCATACCAAGTTTGAACTCAATCGGTCTAACCGTTTTCTAGATAAAAATTAGTTAGTGAAAAAACTAAATGGCGGCTATGGGGAAAACAAAGCGATTCCGGACACATGTCCAATTGATTTTTTCTCATTCTTAAGTGCTGAAACATATTCTAGTGTAATTGCAGAGTCATTACGAAACATCCTGTATATACATAAATATCTTAGTAAAAGTATGCAACACATCCTCAGCCGGAGACCAGGTCATATCCCGTCAGCTTGGAAGCGAGCCAACCACCGTTTGCTTTAATTCCGTCCTCCTACCAAAAACCAGATATAAAAAGCTACCTGATCTCTAGCCGAGAGTCGAACCGTATGTATAAAAATTGGATTGTTCATTGTCAGGAATGTGAAGATGTTATTTTCACTCGCTGATGTCCATCTACAAGTATATAGGCTACTGTACTTAGTATAATTTAATTCTGTTATATATATTAGATCAGCTCCAGCATTCTGCTGTGATGCAGGTCGGACAAGAACTCGGTAGGTAACAATACTAAGCCATGTTCATACTTAATTAATAACGAGTTATTGTTTAATATTAATTAAGAACAACCGTTACAACAAATTAAGAGCAAATAATACAACACAAATTAAATCAACGTATTTTAAAATAATTAATTGCACAATAAAATGTTTTGGTACCAACAGAACTTAATAATTACAATATAATCAATTAAATATAAACATAATAATACAATTTATTACAATAAAAAGTCAAAAAAGTTAACGAGATAAAAGTAAATCATAAAATATTATTGCACCATTAAAACCTGGATTACCGAAGTCAAATCAAGTAGTTAACAACAAAATATTGAGACAAATCTAAACCCATCTCCCGACTCGGCAGTCTCGCGTGGAACCGCAAAAGGTTATAAAATGATTTATGTACAATAAAAGGTTGTAGAGAGAAGAGGTAGCTCAACAAAAACAACTCGGAGACCTAACAGCTAACAGCAGTGCGAAACCGTATCCTATTACAACCGTATTAGAGTCACGAATATCAGTAGAGCACTGGGGCGGTTGTGGTAGTGGCAACCCAAAAGCAGTGAGAAACTGTACTCTATTAAACATAATTAGTCGCAAATATTAGTGGAGCAAAAGGATTGTGGCTAAGGCAATTCAATAGTAATGTGAAACTTTTACCTATTACAGCCTTATTAAAGCCACGAATATCAGTAGAGCAGTATGATTGTGGTAGTGGCATCCCAAAAGCAGTGTGAAACTGTACTCTATTAAACATCATTAGTTACAAATATAAATATATCAAAGGGTTGTGGCTAAGGCAATCCAGCAGTAATGTGAAAATTTAATCTATTACAACCTTATTAGAGCCACGAATATCAGTAGAGCAGTGTAGTGGTAGTCATGGGTTTACTGGTACCGGAACGCCGTTCCGGTACTGCTTTTTATTAAATTTTTGAATGTTTTGTTTTAACGTTGCACTGGACCATCCACTCCATTATCACACTCATTCAACACTCGGTTCAGAATCCGCCAATCGAAAAACCTCAAGATATCCCCACACTACAGTGCGTTGCGACTATGTGAGCCAACTACAGTAAAGTATCCCACATTGACCCTCAGTTCGGAATCGAAATGGGCGCACCAGACACCTTTTTTGCCTGCTTCGCGGCACACTTTTCATGTTCGGTGAATCCTGCAAACGGCTACAAATTAGGTCTTTTCACACCAAAGGAGAGTCGAACCGGGCCGGGCAAAGCGGTTCCAAGCCAAGCCGAGCAAAATCTGAGATGGGTTCGCACTGAAGCCTAGTCTCACTCAATAGGTTTTCTAGCCTTCTCGCAGTTGCAACGTAGTGACACTGGCCGGGACACCGAGGTAAACTGAAAAACGCTGGCAGAAATCGCTTGAAGTAGCGGGAGGCAGGACTGCTCAAAATCGCGCGGTCGAGCCCGGCGTCCTATTTGAAAGCTCCCATTGAAATACTGTATAATCAGTGGTCAAGCGATTTTCGCCCGGCTTGGCTTTGGTGTGAAACTTGCCTAGGAGACCGATGATTCAGAGTCGAGGCGGCCGAAAAGTTTAAAAACCAGGGATGCTTAAACGTTTGTATTATTAACTTTTTCGGCATATTATTAACGGTTTCTGCCAGCCTTTTTCAGTCTAGCTCGGTGTCCCGGCATATATTGATGAGATTATTGTAATCAAAATAAGACCAAAGATGATACAATTTGGACCACATTTAGTGATTAATACTTATTGGATAACTCATTTAATTTCATGATTAATTAATTAAAAAATAAATATCCCAAATTAGAACACAACATTGAATACAAACAAACAATGGTGTACACTGACAAACGCCGTCACAAGGTCGAAAGGCGAACCGAACGAGGAAAATATTAAAACCTATTATAGGTACCTGAACACCGGCCACAAGGCGATTTAGCGTCTGTATTTGTGTGTTGTGTTCTCGTGATAAGCTTACTTGCATTTAATTGTTCTTGTATAAGAAAAGTCATTTCTTGCTATAATAAAAGAAAATTTATTTCTTGCTATAATACATAGAATTTGTTTAGGTTTATAGTCTTTTGCCGAGGATTTAAATTTCTGATAAATTCTATTGAGTAAATAAGAGGCATTTTGCCAAGTTTTTGCTTAAAATATGTGTCGCTAAAATTTGCTATGTGCTAATATACAAGTACAAAAATAGTCACATATACATGTGTACTTTTCTCATAAAAGTAAGTATCCCTATTATCTGCACCATTAAACTCGGCAAAGATACGTAAAATAGGAGTTTTAGAAGTGAAAACTTCAAAAATTTTCCGGGGAGTATTTTTGTTAAGTTCCGGTAGCGTTTCGGGACTGGAAAAAATACGAGTAAACCCCTGGTGGTAGTGGCAAAGGGATTGTAGGCAAGGCAATCCAGCAGTTATGAGAAACTTTAACCTTTTACAACCTTATAGCCCAGTCAACGAATGATTCTAGAAGGAAAGTCAATAAGCGGAAAGACCAACTATGGTACATTGTTTGGGGTACCTAGTAGTATAACATACTAAAAGTCCTTGACCCTAGGGGTGGCAGAAGAGGAGGGGAGGGGTGGTTAAAGGTACCATTCTTTGATTGTTTGCTTATATCTCAGTAGGGGTTGGTCCTACAAAAAATATATACGTATACAAAATTAAAGCTGATAAAATTCTTTAAATTTTTTATATCTGTAGTATTTTTGCTATCTGTAACCGTTAATGAGATATACGCTCTAGAAAATCGGTAATTTTCGAAAAAAACGTTTCTTCACATTGGAATACTTTACTATTTGTTCCCCATGCAGTCTACCCTCGTGAATTCTCTCCAGTTCTTATCTCGTTCGTATAAAGTCAAATTATTGTGCATTTCGCCTCAGTAGGCCTATAATTATTTTATTTCATTATTACTATTATGTCGCTATGTCGACGGAAAAATGGTTTGTTTCTAGCTTTAGTTGAGTTAGTTTATATAATGTCATACGTCCGTAGGAAGTCGAATTATTGTGTTTTTCGCCTTTATATTTTATTATTATTATATCCGATATATTTTATTAGTATTATATGCAGTATAATTTATTTTTATTATATCCGGTATATTTTATTAGTATTATATGCAGTATATTTTATTTCATTATATCCGTTATATTTTATTAGTATTATATGCGGTATATTTTATTTTTATTATATCCGGTATATTTTATTATTATTATATCGCAATGTCGATGCAAACGTATTTTGTGATGAGCGCAAAAGTAATAGCTTCACTGATAAGTGCCACTTACAAAGAAATGACGGAAAAAGCTCCAGCCTTGTAGGTTTGACACCCTCAAAGTTCATTCCACATGCGGAAAACATTATACGTGAGCCGAAAGAATTGCAGTTTATGTGGTGAAAGTGATGAAACAAACCCCTGTTTTGAAACTGCCATTGATAAGTCAATAGATTCACAAGTCGTTGTCATTGGAGAGGACACAAACCTCATAGTCCTTCTGATTGTGCTAATCCACAAAGACCACTACATCATAATTAATTATGAAACTGGGCCGAGGAAAGGTGCCAACCAGTCTGCATTTTCACCACTGAGTTACATGAGCTCAAGGCACTATGCTCATCCATGTTTTCACAGGATGTGATACTACAACAGCAGCCTTCCTCAAGGGCAAACTTGCATTTGCCAAACTGTTCAAGAAGGATGCAGATGTAGCATATGCTGCTGAAATCTTTAACAATCTTTCAGCCACTCATAAGCAGATTCCAGAGCAGGGCAATAATTATTTTCTAAGGTGGTTCGATATTACTACAACAGCAGCCTTCCTCATGGGCAAACTTGCATTTGCCAAACTGTTCAAGAAGGATGCAGATGTAGCATATGCTGCTGAAATCATTAACAATCTTTCAGCCACTCATAAGCAGATTCCAGAGCAGGGCAATAATTATTTCCTAAGGTGGTTCGATGCCCCGAATAAATAAAAATCACTCAACAAATATTGCTACGACATAATCGTCAAGTCGGTGGCGAATGTGCAGCCCGATATCTCATCCCTCCCACCATCCGAGGGATCAGCCAAACATCATAGTCATCGGTAATATTTTCAGATACAACGGTGACAACACTAGCTTAAGCCCAGAGGAATGGGGGTGGGAGCAGAACGCGATGGACTGCTTAACTACCTCATCCCTATTAGAACCCAAGATCCAATAGCCCCAGATGACATTTTGAACCTAATATTCTGCAAGTGCAATGGCGACTGCAGCACTGCAAGCTGCAGTTGCCGGAAGGCCTCAATGGTTTGTTCTACTAAGATTCAATAAAAATAAAATGTTGGTTCTTCACTCTAGGCCTAACCTATCTTTGTTGTGTGTATGTTTAATTTATTTTACCTGCCTTAACGGCAACATACTCACATAATTTACGTTTTGTGCACATTTATGGCACAGTACGTTACGAATGATATAATTTTAATCCTTCAATTTCAGTATCGGCTCACGTATAATGTTTTCTGCATGTGGAATGAACTTTGAGGGATGTCAAACCTACAAGGTTGGAGCTTTTCCCGACATTTCTTTGTAAAGTAGCACTTATCAGTGAAGCTATTACTTTTGCACTCATACAGGACAGTTTCCCACCACTTTCGTACAAGTTCTCGTCACAAACAAAATACGTTTGATTCGACATTGCGATATAATAATAATAACAATAAAATATACGACATATAATACTAATAAAATATATCGGATATAATAATAATAAAATATAAAGGCGAAAAACACAATAATTCGCATTCCTACGGGGAACAAATAATAAAGTATTCCAATGCGAAGAAACTTTTTTTCGAAAACTACCGATTTTCGAGAGCTTATATCTCATTAAAGGTTACAGATATCAAAAATACTATAGGTACAAAAATGTAGAGAATTTTGTAGCGTTACGTATATATTTTTTGCAGGACAAACCCCTACTGAGATATAGGCAAAAAATAGTACCTTTAACCCCCCTCCCCCCTCTTTCACCAACCCTAGGGTCAAGGACTTTTAGTATGTTATACTACTAGGTACCCCAAACAATGTACCATAGTTGGTCTTTCCGCTTATTGACTTTCCTTCTAGACCCCCTTTTGGGTATTCGTTGACTAGGCTATTATTAGAGCCACGAATATCAGTAGAGCAGTGTGACTGTGGTAGGAGGCATCCCAAAAATTGCTAGGGGCCCCTCTCATGATAGCAAAAGCTTCGGGCCCCTCTCAGGATCACAAAAGCTTCGAGGAACTAAAGCAGTTGATTTATGTGTTATATGGTTAATCCGGCACTGATGTAACATATATTGTAAAACAGTCGGAAGTATTAAACCGATGTTGATCAAACTCTAACTTAGCTTACAAATCGTAGCTATACATGGGAAATTAGGCTGGTTCATTGGCAGATCCAGGGTGGGCTGTGCGGGCTGCAGCCCCTCCTTTGGGTTATTATAATTTTTGTTTAACTCTCTAAGTGGCAGACGGCTCAATTGAGTAGTTTCAGACAACAGTTAATTTCACCAGCTAAATATTATTCAATCTCCATAAAACAAAAACCATTGGAAAGGAAATGTTTTAACTTTAATTTTTGTATTCACAAATTTGTTCTAAAGCGTATATTTACATATGTAATCATCGTTGTAAAATTGCATTTGTTTAAATCAACTGATGCCACACGAGAAAGCACAAGAAAATGACTCAAATTCGTAATTTTTTAAAGGCACATAACCGTTAGACAGACTTGTTTTGAGAAGAAGATAAGGACACCATTGGATTCGTTTGAACTTTCTACCACTGTCTTCCAATCATTCGTCACTCTTATAGTTTCTTAAGATATGAAGTTTTCTGTAAACCATTGCAATTATAGTTTTTCAACGAATGAGAAAGCACATTTTGTAATTGATGTATCTATTTACAAATCGATATATTTGTAAAATAATTTTTATATCGATTTGAAGTGGAAGTTCTATATTTTCGTTTGATATAAGAAAAGCCTGATTTAGTGTTCCGAGGCTATTCGGGTATTTCCGTGAAATACGTACATTTCTTCAACGCCCTAGGCGCGTTATAGCCGTTACCTTTTCTCATTGTCTACAGCGTCTGGCTGGAACTGTAGACTATGTTTGTGAGAGTTTTGTTTAGATGTTCTAATTTATTGAAACAAAGTGAAATAAGTTTATAGAATAAGGCTATATAAAATGTTCAGGTATACAGTTCAATTCTATGATTTATTCTCTACAATTTGTTATAATAAAATTTAATAAAACAATAATTTACCTCATTTGGCTCCGCCACGTGACTTCTTTGCTTCAGTTTTCCTGACGCGTTTCAGAGCTTGTGCCCCATCGTCCATGGACTGTGTAACGGTACCCACCGTGTTGTAACTCTGTGTTGTGTATTTGTGTTGTGTAATATGTTGTGTAACTTTTATATTTTAATGTGTTGACGATCTCGAGAGAGTGATTCTCTGAGGATGGGGCACAAGCTCTGAAACGCGTCAGGAAAACTGAAGCAAAGAAGTCACGTGGCGGAGCCAAATGAGGTAAATTATTGTTTAATTAAACAAACGTGACTTGGATACTAAAACAAAATGAATAATAAAACTTAATTCCTTAATTCTTATTCAAAAAGGGTGCTCGTGAAATAGTCTAAAGTCATTTTCAGGCACTGTATTCCAAAAAATGTTATATACCCCCAGGGTAGGAGGCAGCCCCCCTTGAATACCGACTGGATCCGCCCATGGGCTGGTTTACATAGAAATCGGATTATTGGTACTCGAGCAATAGACAGACAGAGAGACGTCGTGTTTGATATACAAATAGAGATAGAGGTTTCTTAAAATTAAATTGATAAGTTTTAATATGTTATAGTAAAGATTTAACGGACTATAGACTATGCGGATAGAGATTGTCCGTTATGAGGTAACTCATAATTGTTGGCATAAAACTGTATGTAGAGTTTAACACAAACTGTACTGGTTAAGTTGTCTGATCGTTTAACGCTCATTTTAAAGAACACGTTTTATATAAAAAAAAAACAAAAAAACATCTGCACTCATAAGTTCTTTAAAGTTATGCCTTTGTGACAATTTCCAGTTAAAAATTAGCAGCGATAAATTTTAACATTAGCCAAGTTTGCAATTCATAAACTTTGCAAAGCATTATAGGACGTGCATTTTTTGGTTAAGAAAAAGTCGAGCTTCCAGTAAAGTAGCATATACGCCTATAGATGTAGGCTATTAAGAGGGCGGTACCCTGTCAGCCATATTGAATCTGATTCCCATAAGAGCAATGCTACAGAATAAGTCATTTTTTCTGTTAATTCGTGGAATAAATTGAAAAATTTGGTTTCATTTTGAAGTAGTGTCATATGCGGATGTTGATTGCTTAATATATTTTAAAAACCCGTTTTATTGTTTACATAAACGTATGATATAAATAGTAAAAAATAGTAAACTTTATTAATTTTTTAGTCATTTGCAAAAAGAGATATTGCAAAAAACCTTAGCAATCAACACCCACAATCTATTTTACTTTAAGAAAAAAATACAGCTTACGTTTTTTGACAAAAACAACACAAAAATTTGCTTAATAGTGAAGGTATGTTTTGGTTATTTAACATTGAAATTAGTACCCAACTTCGCCGTTTTGAATGTAGGGAACCGAGCCTTAAGTCTACAAGCTAATAAAACAAACATACAACAAATATTTAGTATTTTTATTGAAAAACTATGCACTATACATTTTGTACGTACAGTAGCCTACATACAAGTTTTATGTATATGTGGTATATTTGTTTTATGTACGTGCATTTTTGGGTGAGAAAAATGTCAGCTTGCAGCAAAGTAGAAGGAACGCTTTGAAACTCCATAATATACGTTTATAGATGTATTAATAGTCATACTAGATAATATGTAATACCATCATACAATTTTTGAGTATTTTTTTTGAAAAACTATGCACTATACATTTTTATGTATAAGTAGAAGGAACGCTTTGAAACTCCCTAATATACGTTTATAGATGTATTAATAATCTAGATAATACATAATACCAACATAAAATGTTTGACTATTTTTATTGAAAAACTATGCACTATACATTCTGTACGTACAGTAGCCTACATACAAGTTTTATGTATATGTGGGTATGTCTGTTTTATGTACGTGCATTTTTGGGTGAGAAAAATTTCAGCTTGCAGGAAAGTAGAAGGAACGCTTTGAAACTC
>JAGFPH010003458.1:110737-133101 GCA_018207615.1 Philaenus spumarius
TGTATTAATAGTCATACTAGATAATACGTAATACCATCATACAATTTTTGAGTATTTTTATTGAAAAACTATGCACTATACATTTTTTATGTATAGTACATACAAGTTGTAAGTAGAGTATTTTTTAATGTAAGTGCATTTTTGGGTGAGAATAGGTTGAGCTTCCAGGAAAGTAGTAGGCACTATATGAACACCCTAATCTATCTATATAAAAGCGAAATGGCACTCATTCATTCATCAGCAGAACTAAAAATCTACTGAACCAAATGAGTTCAAATTTGGCATGCATGTTCAGTTGGACCTTCAGACGCGCACTAAGAACGGATTTTGAAAACATCCCAAAGATACGCCCAATATTCGCGTTTTTCTAGCGATTTTTTGCGTTTTCTCAGCTTTTTCGAAAACTAACTGGCAGAAAATGTTGAAATTTGGTACTTAGGTTCGTTTAAGGCCTAAAAGTAGTCTGTTAAAAAATGTTTGAGATTCTCCCAAAATGACGCCAGAAATAGGCGTTTTTGCATTTTTCCTTGCGTTTTCAATGCGTTTTTGATCATCCTCAAATTACGCCCGAACGGATTGGAATGAAATTTGGTATGTAGCTTCCTCTAGGGCCTTAGGCGCTCTCTAAGAAAGGTTATGAAAAATTTCGAAATTTTAGGAGGGGTTTGGGGGGATAAAAGTTACTAAAATCATAATTTCAGATCTTTTATTATTATGACAATAGTGCTTTTATTATTTAAGATCTATATATATAAAAGCCAAATACCACTCACTAACTGAACACTTCAAAAGATTACAATTACGTTAAAAAGACTGAAAATACTAACCACCACGGGCAACGCCGTACGTGTCAGCTAGTCTATATATATAAAAGCGAAATACCACTGACTCACTCATCACGATTTCTCAAAAACTACTTAACGGATTGAAATGAAATTTGGTATGTAGCTTCCTCTAGGGCCATAGGTGCTCACTAAGAAAGGGTTTGAAAAAATTCTAATTTTAGGGGGGTCTGGGGGATGAAAGTTATTAAAAAACGATTTCTTCAAAAGTACCGAACGGATTGGAATGAAATTTGGTATGTAGCTTCCTCTAGGGCCATAGGTGCTCACTAAGAAAGGGTTTGAAAATATTCGAAATTTTAAGGGGGGTTTGGGGGGGATCAAAGTTATTAAATCACGATTTCTTCAAAACTACCGAACGGATTGGAATGGAATTTGGTATGTAGCTTCCTCTAAGGTCATAAGTGTTCACTAAAGAAGGGTTTTAAAAAATTGGAAATTTTAGTGGGGTTTGGGGGATAAAAATGACTAAATCACGAACAAAATTAGCGAACAGATTGGAATGAAATTTGGTATGTAGCTTCCTCTAGGGCCATAGGCGCTTGCTAAGAAAGGGTTTAAAAAAATTCGAAGTTTTAGGGACTTTGGGAGGATCAAAGTAATTAAATCACGATTTCTTTAAAACTACCAAACGGATTGGAATTAAATTTGGTATGTAGCTTCCTCTAGGGCCATAGGTGCTCACTAAGAAAGGGTATGAAAAATTTCGAAATTTTAGTAGGGGTTTGGGGGGATCAAAGTTACTAAAATCATAATTTCAGATCTTTTATTATTATGACAACAGTGCTTTTATTATTTAAGATCTATATATATATAAGCCAAATACCGTTCACTGACTGAACACTTAAAAAAGAATACAATTACGTTAAAAAGACTGAAAATACCAACCACCACGGGCAACGCCGTACGGTTCAGCTAGTATACGTATATGAATGTGTTTATTATAAATTTAATAAATATGAAATATAAATTATAAATACATTTTAAAATTAATCTAACATATAATTCAAAATGTAAACAAAAGTAAAGCATCCTGTTATTTATTTACATTTTAATAAATTGTTTATTCTGCTTGTAATAAATGCAACATTTTAGGTTAAGATACTGAAAGCTGTACCAAATGTCCAGTTTCAGTCGTAGTTTATTACCAACTTGTCCAACATGAACACAACACACAGACCAACAAAGAATGTGTGTTCAGTGTGTTGTGTTTTGTCGTGTTGTGTAATCAGTAATTAACAGTCAGAAGTATTCCCGATTACACAGTTGTCTGAGTAGCTTTACGACGAGGCAAGTGCTAATTCGATATAAGTGAAACGTGTAGACTACTATCTCTTTATATGGCTTAATTTGAAAAACCTGTAGTAGGATTTACTACACGCTACACGAGATTATGACGGTAGTGCCCGAGTGCGAGTGTTAGCGGGCTAAAGACCGCGGCAAGATGCGAGGCATTTTAACCGTTTCAACAAGTCTACGAGTCTAGCACGCGGCACGATCTTCACAACTAAATACACATCTTCTCTTGATGCGAGCCTACACAGGTAATCGGATTATAAAGCGCGTCGGACACTTCGGAGTACGCCATCGAAGACTCGTGTTGATCCGATCGCATATCTTAGAATCGTGTTAGGGAATTTAAGAAGGAAAATAATTCGACCACGCAGCTGAAACGCTGACGTGAGTTGAGCGAATTTCCAAAATTAAGTTTATATGCGTTAGGGTTTAACTATTTGGGAAATTGTTCTACTCACGAAGGTGCTGAAGAGCTGCTGTGTGTACGAAAATATTAGTAGAATTAATGTGTTTGCATATAAGCCTCCAGCTTCGACTCACGCGCTCCTTCGTTCCACTAGCAGTGGAAAAACTCGCTTTGTGAGTTTGCACCTCGTCCTTACGGTCTCAGGTTCGCTTCGCTCGCAGCGTACAAACTAGGCCGTCCGCGTCGGATCGGAAGATGCCTTTACGGAAAAATCCCACACGGGGATTTGAACCGGGTACTTTTATGGTATTTTACGTTTTGATCGATTTTTGAGCAACCAAACGAGCTATAAACTCGTGGAAAATCAAAATGTGCAGAATAATATCCTACATTTATTTTTTTTAGATAAAATTAAAAAAGTTTCATTCTAGTACGACAAATCTAAAAAAAATAGTTATTTCCGGTGAATAACGTACTTCCGGTTATTGGATTTTTTTGGCTAACCAATTCGTCCGAGCGACTCAGACAACCAATGTGAGTAGAGGTAATATGGGGAGTATAGCTCAGCTGGATCCAGCTGGATCCAAGGGTCACCCCCAACCCCAAAATTTGCCACAAAATGTCCTCCCTCCACCCCCAAAATACATCCTACAACCCCCTTTTTCCGCCCCCAGACCAGAAAATTCCCCTCACCATCCCCTTCAAAACCCTCCTACCACCCCCTTTTTCCAGTCACAGTCCAAAAATTCATCCCTCCACCAATAAAATTCCACCCACCACCCATTTATTCCCTGATCACTCCCTAAAAATTCCACCGACCACCCAATTATTCCCGGGTCACCCCTCACCCCAAAAATTCATCCCAACCTCCCCAAAAACTTTGACTAAACATAAATCCCACCCCCACCTTTTTTAAACCTGGTTAAAATCATCTCTCTCTTTTAATACAGCTGGATTCATGACTAAAAATAAATCCAAACCCCAAGGTTAATTCACTATTTCTATAGATTGTTATTGTAGCAAATATTTAAACTTTCTACACCATTTCACAATATGCCTGTTAAATCCAAACCCCAAGGTTAATTCACTATTTCTATAGATTGTTATTGTAGTCAATATTTAAACTTTCTACACCATTTCACAATATGCCAACAGCGTAAATACAAAAATAAGTAATTAGAAACTTATGTTGACAACAGTATATATAAAGGTAAGGTCCGTTGTCTGTTCATCAGTTCGAAATGACACAGCAACTGCATTATCTCTCCGATCTACTAAAGTGGTAAGTTTTACTTTATTGTTTTTTCCAGTATTGTATAGTACTTCATATAAAAATGCCTGAATTATGTCCTCTTTGCAATATTCATTTGCTTCTAAAAAATCACTTAATAAACATACACGGGTAATACATGGTAGTAAAGATAAATTGTTTAGTTGTGATAAATGTAAAAAGGTATTCTCGCAAGCAGAAACGTTAAAACAACATGCATTAATACATACTCGAACAAGTGATGATATGTTTCATTGTGAAATATGTAAAAAATCATTTTTCAAAAAAGGCAATTTAACTCATCACATTAAAACACATATGCTAAAAAATCAAACTGTTTTACATCCGCAACCCAGTACATCACACAACATGCAAGCTAGTTCATCACACCCCAGCACATCACAATCAAAACCGGACGATGTTTTTATAGAAATAGAAACATCTTTTGAAAGTAGACTTAAAACATTTACACTTAATAAATTCATTGAACTAGTTGTAAATCTACATGGGTTTTTTTTCAATGTGTTAAAACCACATATTATCAATGTATTAAGAGAAACTTTGATAATTAATGAAGCAATTAAAGCTAATATTTTTATTGAATGTGAGTTTATAAATTTTAAGAAAGAAATGTGCATGCGTAGCTTCAAAACTCGTAACATCTCCATATTTCGTAGTTCTGATTTGGAAGAGTTTTGTAATATATCTTTGGAGAAAATATTACGTGAAAAAAGTGAGTGTGAACTGAAAGGTTCAGGCTTTATTTTTTTCCGTCTTCATAAATTTGAGATAAGGGTTAATAAGTATAAGCCTTTAAGAGGTAGTAGATTTATTGATCTACCTAAAAAAATTAAAAATACACACTCTGTAATAAATGTGCAAAATAGTGATAATTTTTGTTTCAATTATGCTGTGTTGACACCCTTTGTTGAACTGAAACACGTCAATCAGATGAGTTCATATACTAATAAACCAGAACTCGATATGAAATATAATTGGAATTGTATCGGCTATCCTGTTAAAATTAATGACATCCCTAAATTTGAAAAAGTCAACAACATTAGTGTTAACATTTTTGGAATTGATGAAAAGGACAATGTATTCCCCATTAAAGTTTGTAAGGAAGAAAAAAATGACCAAAAGAGAATCATTCCCATTACTCATATATATCAAATTTTAACACATTAGTTCGAAACCAACTGACTAAACATAAGTCTGCAATAGAAGTATGTAAGCAATGTTTTGCATATTTTAATGGTCAGTATGGTAAAACTAGATTTCAAAAATTAGAAGAACACAGGATGTTATGTGCTATAAATGCACCGTTACGTACAGACATGCCTGTAGAAAAGGAAATACATTTTAAAAATTATAATCGTGGTCACAGAGTTAGATTTGTTGTATACGCTGACTTTGAAAGTATTTTAACCCCGATTGAAGGCCCATTCCCCAACCCCCAACATAAATATACATCTCAATACCAAAAACACATACCATACAGTTATGCTTACCTCATCAAGGATAGTGAAAATGTATTTTCTGAACTTAGAGTGTTCCGGGGCCAAGATACTGCAAAACATTTTATGCAGTCGCTAAAAAAAGATGTAAAGCAAATGAACGAAATGTTGTATGCCAATAGGCTTCAAATGTTACCATTAACCCCAGATGAATAAGAATACCATGTTAGTTCTAAAATATGTCATATTTGTAAAAAGGGTGATTTTCCTGAAACAAATAAAAAAGTCCGCGATCATGACCATGCTACAGGGAAATATAGAGGTCCAGCACATAACTCATGTAACATAAAATTCCAAGACCAAAGATTTGTACCAGTGTTTATGCATAATTTGACAGGTTATGATAGTAATTTTATTGTGAGAGAGCTAGGTTACGATAGTGAGGAAATTCAAGTTATTCCAAACTCCGAGGAAAAATATATTTCGTTTTCAAAAACCATCAGAGTGGAACATGGTAAAAGACAGACCATGCAAATTAGATTCCTAGATACATTTCGTTTCTTGCCTAGTAGTCTAGCAACACTAGCAGAAAACCTTGGGAAACAAAATTTTAAAAATACCAAAATAAAATTCAATGAACAGGAGAAATTTAACTTAATGAGTAGAAAAGGCATATTCCCATACGAGTATACCACATACCGTGAAAAATTAGAGGAAACAAAACTACCTCCTATAGAAGCTTTTTACAGTCGTTTAAGTAATTCCGAGACTACAAGTGATGATTACGTACATGCGCAAACTCTGTGGCATACGTTTGATGTAAAAACATTAGGTGAATACTCGGACCTTTATTTAATGGCTGATGTACTAATCTTGGCAGATGTTTTCGAACATTTTAGAGATGTATCAATAAAAACATACAACCTGGATCCATCATACTATTACACTTTATCTGGTTACGCTTGGGACGCTATGTTAAAAGTAACAGATGTAAAACTAGAACTTTTGACTGATTTTGACATGTATCTCATGTTTGAACAAGGGATTCGTGGTGGAATCAGTCAATGTTGCAAACGTTACGCTTGTGCTAATAATAAAGATTGTCCTTCTCGTTTCGACAGTACAAAACCATCTAAATATATTACCTACGTTGATGCTAACAACCTCTATGGTAAAAGTATGGTACAACACCTACCTACACATGCCTTCAAGTTTTTAAATGAAACAGAGATTAATCAGTTAAATATAATGTCCATATCTGATACATCCGACGAAGGTTACATCCTCCAAGTAGATCTAACTTACCCTGATACCCTACACAACTTACACAATGATTTTCCTTTCTGTTGTGAACAAAGAGGTGAATGAGTTAATAAGAGACTAATGACTACTCTGTATAATAAGGAAAAATATATCATTCACTACAAAGCTTTGAAACAGGCAATTTTACATGGTCTTATACTAAAAAGGATTCATAGAGTAATTCAATTTAAACAGTCGGCATGGCTTAAACAGTACGTTGATTTAAATACTAGACTACGGACAATACAGATTTTGAGAAAGATTTTTATAAATTGATGGTTAACGCTGTCTTTGGAAAATCTATGGAAAATGTAAGAAACCGCATGGACATTAAACTTGTTTCTTCAGCAGCTAAAGTGGAAAAGTTGGTTGCCAAATGTAACTTCCTAGACAGAACTATATAATGAAAATCTTGTAGGAATACATTTGGCAAAGACGAAAATGACACTTAACAAACCGATATATTTAGGTCAATGTATTCTAGATATCAGTAAAGTGCATATGTATAACTTCCACTATGAGGTAATGCTCCCTACATATGGTATTGAGAGGTTAAGATTGCTATATGGTGACACAGACAGCTTCATATATGAAATACAGACTGATGACATGTATGAAGACATGAAACTAAACATGACACATTTTGACACAAGTAACTACCCGATAAATCACCCCTGTACTCCATCACTAATAAAAAGGTGTTGGGTAAGTTCAAGGATGAGGCATCAGGTAGTGTTATAGAAGAATTTGTTGGTCTTAGTAGCAAATTGTACGCAGTAAACGTTGCTGGGAAGATCACTAAAAGAGCCAAGGGCATTAATAAAAATGTTGTTTAAAAAAAAATAACTTTTCAAAATTATTACGACTGTCTATTTAACAATAAAGATCTATACACCCGAAATAACAGCATTCGTAGTTACCAGCATAATGTATTTACAATTGAAACTAACAAATTGTCACTATCAGCCCAGGATATAAAAAGACATATTCTAACCAATAATGTAGATACTCTAGCACATGGACATTTCTCTCTTAAATAAAATATATGTAATGCAGTTTAAATAAAATGTTTAACTGTTTCGTTAACTGTTAGTCACAAGCAATATTGGGGGAGGGATATTTTTTTCAGTAATTACTTATTCACATACATCATAAACACTATATAAAAAAAAGTTATTACAAAAATTCACAATGTCTACCATCTTTATTTCCACACTTAAATAAATGTAAAGAGGTGTAACTCATGGAGTATCAGTACTGGAAATTTCATTCAGTAAAAAAGTTGTTATAGTTGAATTATATAAATGAAAAAGTAGCTGTGTCATCTTGGGAGTACTAATGGTATTCAAATGATTGTACTTTATAAGACATACTTTGTAATCACAAATATTTGGTATTCATGATCAGCCTCACATATAAAATAACATCAATGGATAAATCATAATGATATCCAAATGTTTACAAAAAAAATTCCATCATAGGTATGCCCAACAAATGTTGATCGACGACAGGCCTAAAAATCTGTAAATCAATATTTGATGGTAAATAAAAAAAAAGTCAGCCACAAAATGTTTGATGTGAATAAAATAACATCAATGGATAAATCATAATGATGTCCAAATGTTTACAAAAAAATTCCATCATAGGTATGCCCAACAAATGTTGATCGACAGTAGGCATAAAAATCTGCAAGTCAATATTTGATGGTACATAAAAAAAAAGTCATCCACAAAATGTTTGATGTGAATAAATAAATAGTATGTTGATGGTAAGTACTTTTCTTGAATACAATTCTTATAATACTAATAATTGTATTCGAAGTAGACTTGTACAAGAATACATAATATTTGTGATAACTTTATGTATGCACCTACTATTATCGTCTTACAGTCATTATACAATATATATATATATATTTATAATATCTTGAGAGTAATAATAGGTTTAAACCAGCCTTGTTTAAATTCACCACTTTTTTTAATTGTTCGTTTATAACTATTAAAAAAATATATATATTTGTTTCACTAAGTAAATTTATTTATTTAAGATAAAACCTAAATATATAAATTTGTTGAAACCATTTTTTGATACAATGGAGGTCCAAAGCCCTTGAAAATTGGTGATGGGACTTATTACAAAATCAAGATATATAAATATAATGGAAATTATAAGGTTTTTTTCATAAAATTATGACGCATATTATTTTCTCTTTCACATAATTTATTTATATATAATACAAACTCACTACATGTATATACAATTAAACAAATCAGATATGAATATATCATTACACAATTCATTTTCATTAAATAATGAAATAAAGTCTCTCATTGTATATCCATTTGCACGAAAATATAAAAAAAGTACACAATATTTACCACACACAGTTGAATAAACACTTTGTAACTTCTGATCGTTGTACACCAACGATGTTGAATTGTTTAGAATAAATTGTAGGTGCGAACGAATTCTCGGTGCAATCCCGTAACTATCGAAATATTCCAATCTTCCAGTAGAACTTATAAAAATCGTAATCCAATGTGAGCCGGGTTTAAAATGGGGATCAGTGTTTACAACGAATGCAGAACATGGTCTAGCTAGAAGTGGTAATTGATCTGATGCATAGACTCCAGTATTAGAAATAGGCAGTTGGGACAAACAGTTTTGTATCTCTAGACTATTCATGGTTTAACACAACTTAGTGATTTGGATTAATTCTCTAAACTAGATTATTTTACACTTTACTATCTGTTTTATCCACCAAAATCGGATATAATATTTCGATGTTTATCAATTTCTATAAAATTATCAAATTCGCCATATACGATACAGTTCACAGTTTCAGTCAATGCCGATTCGAATCTGATTTCAACTCGTAAACTTCCATGTCGTATAAGATTCCAATGTGTCATTAAATTTGCTGAGAGGTCGGTTGTTAAATCAAAAGCCATCAGACAATATCCTTTTGGGTAATCATCTCTTGGTATAGCATTTCCATCAGTCATAAAATGAATTCCTGTCCCAGAATGTGTGGTAAGCACGTACATATAAACTGTTGGTTTCATAGTCGAGTTGAATTGGTTTTGAAGGAATTTGAAGACCATTAATATAAAGCGAAAAGAAATTGGTTTTGTAATGATGAAAGTTGTATGGGTTGGTTTTAAAATCACCATTGAATGCTTTATTACTAACTAAACCAATAATTACACGTTTTGGTAGTTGACCAAGAAAAATGTTATCTAACGCCTTTCCTTGCACACCTGTAGGGATAGTGAGTGCTTTTACTTCCACCCTTGTGATAGGATATTTTGCAGAACTTATTTCAAGTGTTTTAGTATGTGCGATAAGGACAGAAGGATTAATTTTCATTTTTCTAACAAACAGATTTGCCTCCATTAAGTTTATTTTATATACAGATTCTGATGACATAAGACTGAAAGCATCCCTTGTTCGTATCAGACGAAGACGTAGTTCGACTCCATTTAGAAGAAACTTTTCTTGGTTAAATATGTCACTATGAAGATGTCCTATTAGATCCACAGGTTTACTTAAAGTTGTAAATGTACGTCGTTTTACAAGTCCGCTGTTCCCATCGTTGATATCATCCAAGTACCCCGGTTTGTCTGAATACCATAATGCAGATGTTAAGTGGGATTCTTTAGCAGTAGACCCATAGTTTAGTAACGTTTCAATATACGATCTATAAGGGTAAGTATTATTCGGTGGAGAAACTAGTTTCTGATTCAAATATATGTCCAACTGTCCAATCAATGCATGTAGAAAATTATTTACAGGTCCAACCTTATCTGATTCTGTTAAACTTGAACCATCAGATTTTAAGATTTTTACTTTAAAATTTATCATAGTATGTGATAAATCAATATATTCGTCTCCTTGACCGGGGATAACAAACTCAATTGGTGAATCATCGGATAATGCAGATATTGGTTTATATTGTATCCATTGTCCACTTTCTATACTCGTCTGTGTTGCAGGTATTGTAAATAAATCTAGTTCCGATTTTGTACACTCACAAGATTGTTGGTGTATAAATGCCATGCTATTAGGAAAAGATGTCCTTTTTCACTTTATTTTTCTTGACCCTTTTCCTAAGGAGTTTTGTAAGAGACTGAGTTGTTACTTTCATCTTCTTCTTTTTATATCCAGATCCGGACATTACTGAATCAATTTTCTTGTCAGCTTTATGTTTTAACGTTCCTGTAAATTCTTTCATTCTATTTTTAAGTGCATATTTAGGATCTCCTGTTTGTACTATGTCGCCTAAAATATTTATTCCAGATTTTAAAGCTTCACGACCAATAGTTTTACTACCATCCTTTATTAATGGTAGTTCGCATAAGACCCCCAAGAAAACTTCCTATCCCATGTCCTCTCTGATATGGGGTACCTTTATATACACTAAGTACTCCACCACCAACTTGATGTCTGTAATAAGCTAGATAAGGATCATATAAGTTCATTTGATTCATTGTGATTACGTCGTTTAAAATGAAGTTTCACACTTAACGTCCCAAACTTGAATGGTAATGGAGTGCCAAATGTATCCCTTAAATCAATTTCCAAACTATCAAAATCGGTTCTCAAGATTGGCACATAATGGAGTTTAGAAAATTCAACCATCGAATGCGATGCATATCTATATTTAGACGAGTCTATATTCATAACTCTCAGAAGTTGACTCATAACATCTCCAACATATTGTGATTCTATTATATCACAGTAAATATACATTTGACTTGGTAGGCCGAGTCCTACATTAGCAGGGTATGATGCTATGTTGTTATTAATTAAATCTGTCTCCATGGGATCAAAACCTAACTGCATGGCTAAAGTTGGTGAAAATTCTATTTGCGTCACCTCATCTGATAAAGCTTTTAGTGATACAAGTTGTGAATGTTCATCGAAATCAAATTGTATATATCTACCAATTTGTATATCATTGTTTAAAGCTTCAATAATATTCTTTTCATTGGTATAGTTTCCTGGAGTAAGTTTTAATGCTAGTAGTCCGATTAAAGGATCACTGTTATAAATATATATGTAATTTTTGTCTTCAACGACGGTGAGAAATGAATTTGGATATTGAACTTCAGCCAAAGCAACTTCCCATTCACCAGCAAGTTTTATATTACGAGGTAGTTGTGTTTTAAATTTTGTAATAGTATTAGCCGGAAAGTATGACATAGAACTATTACTTGGAAGAGTTAAATAGAATTGATCGTTCATTTTTTCAATTTAACTTCAGAAGCTTTTATCCAAGAGTTAAAACTTGAAGGATATCCGAACCAACTCACAAGTACTTTCCTACTAACACCTTTTCCTTTAGAGTTGAGTATTTTATCTATTTTGAAAGTTCGATGTTTAGATATAATAACTTTTTGTAATTCCTGTTCATTAAAGTGTCCATCTACTTCAACCCCGTTCAAATCTTCAAGGTCGTAGAGCGGAATTGGAAACTGTAATACATTCCGTATTTTAAATATTTCTTCACTCCAACTCGACTCATAACCTTTATCAAAATATCCTTTAACTTTTGTAATCCTAACATTATCACCCATTGAATATATTGGTTTACGTGGGTTAATGGATTTATTGTACAAACTATTCCAAACATCGAATTTATTTGATTTATTTACATCAATTGGTTTCATTTTTATACTTCTATGATATGAATTATTGTAAGCACTCATTAGGTTATTGAGAACATCAATATATCTATAAGTATTTTTATGTGTTAAATATCTCCACATTCTAGTTTTTAAAGTACGATTAAACCTTTCCACAACTGCTGCTTTAACATCTGGATTTTTTGTTGTAAAGTAATTAATGTTTTCATTTTTTTAAAACTTTCTAACTTCTTTCGATGTAAACTCAGTACCTTTATCTGTTTGAAGATTTTTTGGTCTTCGTCCACTATTATTGATTATTTTTTCAAAAGCACTTATCACAACACTTCCAGTCTTATTTTTTAAAGGTTCGGAAAATGCATATTTACTAAACACATCTATTACTGTAAGAATGTAATTGTTGTTATCGTTAAATTTCCTGAGTCCCTGCATATCGTTCAAGTCAGCTTGCCACAATTCGTCTATATCATACACAGTATATTGATTTCTTTGGAAATGTTTGCGTTTTTGTTTATGTAGTGTATATGTGTCTTGGGATTGTAACAATTCTTTAACTTCTTTTTCTTCATATTTATTTTTCATAGCTTTTACAAGCGGTTTGGCTCCCGTGTAACCAGTAGGATTCAGTGAATCGTAATAAATTTTACTAAGTATATTCTCCATATTATAATTTAAAAGTACTCCACTTTTTCTTATGCGGGGTTTCAGGTGTAATTGGTAGTCTTTGTGGTCTGCGTAGTGGTGTAGAGAACGAACTCTCAGTTGTAGATGTAGATGGTTCTATCTGCTGTTGTTTAATTAGAGGGGAGCCGTTTGCGTTTATTAAATTGTGTGTTCCGGTCTTCGGATAACTGAACAATGGGTCCAGTAGTTTCTTATGCGTATGTTTTATATCATCTTTGGTGCTTTCTAAATGGTTTAAAACATCATCTTTAGACGAATCTATGTAATCACGACGTCTAGGATTTGTTATAAAACTTCTGGGCACATTCCTTTTTTTTTAGTGCATCTAGAAATTGTTGCCAACCATTTGGGTTTGATGATTTCCTATGTCTAATCGAATCATTAATAAGATCAATAATATTTGATGAGGTAATTGGTATGCCTTCTATTTTAACAACACCAAATGAGTCCCATGAAATTAGGTTCCCTCTTTCAATCCTTTTTAACAAATTTGCTGCATCTTGTTGATACGTTCGAGGTATTGATTCCAAAATTTCTTTATGTTTAACTCCAAATCGTAGTGGTATAGTTTGCTTCAAAAAACCCCTCTCTATTTTATTAGTACCACTATCTGTTTCAACTATTGATATTTGAAGTGGTGATCGCTCTTGATTGGTGAAATGTAAATATCTTTGTAATATTTGTTGATATTGTATCCACTTTTCTCTGTCGTCAAGATGTTTTTCATTCAACAACTTGAACATATCCTTATCTAAATCACTAAATGTGGAAGTAATATGTTGATTTTTTTGGAACTTGTGTAGACTTTCTTGAGGTATTAAAATCATTTTTTTAACATAATCCATTTTTTTTAACTAACTATGTTGTGTACAACACTTTGCAATATCGTACTTAGTAATATTGGTAGCAAAGCACTTCCACCTTTTTGAATTAAGATTTGCTTTTTCTTTTTCCACGACCCACCTCTTTTAACAAGATTTCTTAATATCTGTTTATGTCGGGACAAATTACACTTTTGTTTTTTACTAACTGGTACGTCACCATTTAACACGTTTAATGCACACTCACAGACTGTTTGGATTAATCCGTTGTCAGCTACTTTTATTATCTCTTTCCTTTCTTTAGGAGTCAATAATGAAAGAGCCCTAACCATATTGGAATACTTTTTAGCCCTTCGATTCATGTTGAGTTACTAACCTTTTTTATGACTTACATTACTTTATATATTTTTTTATAATATCACCTATATTAAGGGAAAATAAATTAATGTTGATGCATATAATAATGAAGTATTTTGTTTTAAAATGTGTTTATTTCTTTTTTGGTACATATACATAATTATATTCATCAGATGGAAATATTGTGGTTCTAAATCTTATTTCATCAGGAGTTGCTTGTTTCATATCCATTACCAGGTATCCGTGTGGTTCAGAGGTTGCATCATTAAATGCTTCTTGAATGAATTTTTGATTTTCTGGATGCATTTGTTGGGCTAAATGTCGAATTTGAGCTTTATCTCTAGGGTTTTTAAAGCATACAATGTAATGAGCGTTAAGTGATATATCACGTTGTCCCTTACTTTGATGAAATAGATTTTGAGTTATAAAAAAAAACACTTATATTTTTATGGTCACATCCTTTAGTAAAAAGATCCACAACCCGACCATCTGACTCTCGCATTAAATCGTCTATTATGATTAAGTTCGGTGAAATGCCACTAAAATCGTTCATATTTGGAATACCTTCTTTGAATATTACATTTGGAATATTATACGACGGTTTCCATTCTGAATAGTGCCAGTAAATATTTTCAAAGTCAACATTACACATTGATTTTATATGTTTTATAAAATTCATGACAAATTGCGATTTTCCACATCCACTAGGACCTAAAATTATTGCTGCAAATTGATGAATCCATCTAGAGTCCATTTTGACTACTGATTATTTTTTTAGAGATCAGACTTTTTATAAGCACAATAGAAGATAAGTATAAAAATGTATGTACTCAAAGTTAAACACTTCGGGATCGAGCTTGTATGTTAAAAGTCCATATCGGAAAGCTTTAGGTTTATGGATAATGGTGAAGCCTTGTATTAGGATTTCAAAAATAAAAAGATAGTTGTTTTCAACTTTAGGTTTATATGGGGGTGGGATTTATTTTGAGTCATGGATCCACCTGCGTTAAAAGAGAGAGCTTTGAGAATGGGGAATATGTTTTGTTATATTTAATAACTTGTTTATTGATATTTATAATTATAATATATACAAAACATATTATTTAATTTACACAAACTCAATATCACCCATTTCACCTTTATATAATAACGACATTCTATCGGATGAGGTGTTGTAATCAGTAGCCATTTTCTCCGTTATTGCCAGTGCAAATCTATTGGGTAGGTATACTTTCAGAAAAAAACAGTCTCCAACCAGTCCTTCTAAAACGACTATTACTGCATCTCCGTATCGCGTCCTAACTCTCTCAAACTGTACAATGCTGTAAGGGACTCCAATCCTTAAGTCTGACAGTTTAGTTGTTTCCTGGGCTTTTACAGTGTTCAGATATCCTTTGAGATGTTCCATTTTTTTAACTGTAATCATAAGTAAAGAGAATAAGTAAATATATTAAATATTAATATTAGTTTTTGGTTTTTGTTTGTTTTGTTATTATTATTCGTTTTTTAGCCCATGCATTTAAGATTGATATATTTTTTTAATTCAGTAAATACACGAAAAATATGATCTATATAAATTTAATAGAGTAAAAAACTGTATTTTAGTATATTCATATAATTTGTTTGATGTTAGTATTGGGTAGGGTATTTATATTGTTCATCAATTTGATATATTAAAAGAAAAAATACTCCTTTGTATGATTATAAATATAAGCAGTTCAATACTCACCAAATATGTTTCCCCCGTCAGATGCTTGAAGTTCTAAGTTGATGGAGTTAGTGTTCTTTGTAGAAGTCAAACCCCTTTTTATATCAGCAGAAAGAGAAAACTTTTTGAAATATGTTACTAAAAATTAAAAAAAATAAAGTTGTTTTTCACCATTAGGTTTATAGGGGAGAGGGTAACCTTGGGTAAGGTTTAAAAAAGGTGGGGTTTGGATTTATTTTTAGTCATGGATCCAGCTGTATTAAAAGAGAGAGTTGATTTTAACCAGGTTTAAAAAAGGTGGGGGTGGGATTTATGTTTAGTCAAAGTTTTTGGGGAGGTTGGGATGAATTTTTGGGGTGAGGGGTGACCCGGGAATAATTGGGTGGTGGGTGGAATTTTTAGGGAGTGATCAGGGAATAAATGGGTGGTGGGTGGAATTTTATTGGTGGAGGGATGAATTTTTGGACCTGGGGCTGGAAAAAGGGTATGGTAGGAGGGTTTTGAAGGGGGTGGTGAGGGGAATTTTCTGGTCTGGGGGCGGAAAAAGGGGGTTGTAGGATGTATTTTGGGGGTGGAGGGAGGAAATTTTGGGGCAAATTTTGGGGTTGGGGGTGACCCTTGGATCCAGCTGAGCTATACTCCCCATATTACCTCTACTAATGTGTGTACCAAATTTGAACCAAATGGGACTAAAAATGCGGCCGTTAGAGTGGGAACGCATATAGGCCTATAAAATTTTTAATGACACCCCAAAACGTGTTCTGGATACCATGGGAGGCGCTTGACAATTCCCGACCTCAGGTCTTACCATAAGGGTCACTGCAATAGCTCATCTTTCCTATGGAAATTCGCTAATCAGCTGTGTGAGAAGTAATTTCTGTAAGAAAAAAACGTTCGAGTTATAGTAGCATAGAGTGTAAAGTGTTGAACAAGTTAGAGGCTAGAGGGGGCACAGACACCTTAATGATTACGTTTGGGTGTTATAGTATATGGCTCCCAAAATATCAGGTTTGTGGTTTACCCCAGCAATATTCAATATGAGGGGTTAGCGAGTGCCCATTCCCCTGAATATTTAGAGGTAGATGCGATCCAACTCCCTCCAGGAGGAGGTATTTATTTATACTTTAAACAACTTCGAGTTACAGTCGGTGACACTAATACGCTCACACTATAACATAAATCGATTTGAGGCATGTATTAGACAAAATCATGTAATAAATCTAAAAACATCATACATAGATCTAAAACGGAAATAAATACACAACTTCAACAGATTAACTTAAAACTTTATTTAAACATGACTTCAAATTTAGACAGCTTTTGAAATTGTTGATGTCAGAATTTTGAAATATATCGTTCCTAAAGTAGCACAGAGAGCCAAGGTACTCTCCAACAAAGGTTCGACCACACAAATATTTCGTAAAGGCGGACAAACAGTTTGGGCCTTTTCCGATTGACAACTTGACCCATTGCTCCCTTTAAGTTTGTACCTGGCGCTAACATAACCTAACAAATATGTTAAGTGGCATCTTTGGAATTATCAATATGTAAGTGGCCTATGACATTAAATTGCGTTCAGTGTGTTGGTCTTTCATTAATCAGTGAAAAGCTACATGTCAAAATGTCCCTGTCCGATGCAGACTCACGAGTCAGCACCTTTTATAAATGACAGCTGGACTTTTTGTCCCCCCCCCTCAAATCAAGTAACCGATTGTTTATGACCGTCTAAGTACCCGGTCTCTGCACACATTCTATTATGCCGGTATGAAACAGATGAATTGGTAGAACGTTTATGTTTGGATACCTGAAACGTTGTAACAGATTTTCCCACTGCAAGCAGTTCTTTTTCCGGGGGAAGAGTTGATTTCATAGGACGTCAATTTATGGAGGAAATATAAATAGTTCAAATTAAAAAATGTTGTTTCTATGCTGTAAATTTTAATATTTCCTCAACTCAGTACTGGAAAATCACTTAAAATAATATTTTATACAAATGTTTGTTCTCGTTCTAGTCACCTTACACAGGCATAATACAAAACCAAGAGTACACCGTATTCTTTGATAACCCCTGTATATATAGCTTGATAAACCCTATCATTCACATTATGATCGGGCACGACCTTCTCACTATTTAACTAAAGGAATTAGACTTCTCATTCTTTAGTTTAGGAGGGATAGATGAGGATCGGCCTCCACAATGTCCAATTTTGGCACCCTAACATAAAAAAGGGATAACGAGTGCTACGAGTGGCTACGACCCTTAAATATTCATGTTAAGGGTTGCACAGCTTCATCAATCAAGAGAAATTCGAGAGAACTTTTAATTAAAAGCGAATACCGGTTTGAAGTTAAATTTAACAATGATTTCTTTACGGCTCTTTGTTATCAAAGCTAGTGCACAACTTAAAAACTCTATGGAACTTGCAAATACTTGGTTTTCTGTAAATAATCTTAACATCAATGAAGACAAGACCGAACATATAATGTTCTCGCTTAACCACACTCTATTGGAAAAGGAAACATTCAATACACTTTAACTATTTGGTATTCATTTAGACAATAGTCTTACTTGGGAGGCTCAAGTATCAAATCTTTGCATACGACTATCTAGGGTAATTTATCTTTTAAGAAAAGTAAAGCGATGTATTAACTAGGATGTGTTTTTATGACATATTATGTTCTATTCCATTTAATGTTGATGTATGGTCTACGACTCTGGAGCAATTCAGGTAGTCCGGGAAAAGTTTTTATAATGCAAAAAAAAGCTACAAAGTTCATTATTTTTTTATCAAATAGACAATCATGTAGACCCGGATTTTCTGAACTTGAGATTATGAGTGCCTTGCCTATATATATATATATTGTAATTTAATTCATGTCCAACAAAATACATTGAATTCGATAATCAGCAAGTGAAACAATACTGGAAATAAATGTGATGTTGTAGCTCCTAGTATAAGTCTAGCTAAAACTCTAAGAGCTATTAATGCCAGCAGTATTGGCTATCAAAAAACAAAAAGTCATTGTATGCAAGAACTTTGCACGAAAAAGCTTTCAATACGGTTGTTAAAAAAATGGCTAAAGCAAAAAGTTTTCTATTCTGAAGAAGAATTCATAAATTGTATTTCATTGTTATGAACTTGTAATGTGATACGGTGTTATGTACCTATCTTCCAATATGACTGATGAATATTGCATGTATTGTGTTTAACGACAATAATGCTATTATTACTAGTAGTTCTGTGAACAGTAGACCTCGCTCGTTGAAATAACAAATGTGGTTTTGAGCTTAGATTAAAAATAGTGTGCCAGTAAGGAAGTAAGCACAAGGTTTAGCCAGTGAAACATTATTTACAATTCCCGCGATTCCGGGATTTCTAGCTCTCGTTTTTATTTCTTTTCTTGAGCTTTAACTGCTAAAGATTTTCTTTTAGAGGCATTGTGTTTTATTTAGGTTAATAATACGTAAGATAGCTAAAAATATCGCGTTATAGCGGGACAACATACAATTAAATATTTACATACTTAAATAACTCAAACTTAACAATGTATCATAAGTTAACTTACGTTCCATATCATATTCCAATATTAGAAATAATGAAAACAAACGATGTTAAAACGTCGTGATAGTGATCTCAACCCATGTACCAACACTTCCCACGGTGTCCTACGGTCATTTTTTGTATGTCTTTTATCGCCGCGAGGTTTAATTTGTTTCATCTCATTTTGTAATTCAAGTAAAGCTAAGTCAAATACTTTTATGAAATTTACAATGATAATTTACAGGTATACAGTTCAATTCTTTGATTTATCCTCTACACTTTCTTATAATAATATGTCATTTTTGGGCAAATGATATATTCCTAAATTACTATTCAAAACAGGCCTAGTTTTGTTAGCAGTCTTGTAGTAGGAACATAAAAACTGGTGTTTTCAAAATAAGAAATTTGAAATTGATAAATATTTTTATACAATTCTATTTAGAACTAAATTACGAAACTTTTTTACATTTATGAAAAAAATTACAATAATTTTTACTACTTTTTATGTAGGCCTAAAGTTAAACATTTTCCTTTCGTTACTGAACGTAATTGTTTCTTGAGCTAATAACTTTCTTAATTTTACTTCAATAATTTTTTTTACTGGCATATATGAATTATATAAACCTTTATATACAAAAAAGCTATGGAACACTTTAGAATTGGTTTAGAATGAACGTATAAAAACATGGTTGAAATAAAACATCTTGGACGATTTTTAACAAATTCGAAGTTTACGGCCATTTTGTGAGCTTACCGTTAGAGATACGGAAAAAAATCAAGAATACAATTTTGTTTAAAATTTAATTTGCTTAAAATGCCCGGCCGCCATTTTTATTTTATTTAAAGGGTTAAAAATGAAAAATGGGAAAAAACGGTATATATACATGGCTCGGCCTAGGAATAAGGAACATTCATGCAAAAAATCATCAAAATCGGTCAAGGCGTTTGTCCCTAATCGTGAGACAGACACACAGACACACATACACACGGACGAAATGCCGAACGGTCGAGTTAAAACGGAGACCTCGCTTACGCTCGGTCAATTATATCATCAGAATTTCGGATATACGTTATGGCTTTAAATTCAGATGATATAGGATCTTTTATCATATTTGAAAAAAGGGCGTTTCTAAAATATACTAACAATAGCGTAATGTTCGTGCTAACACAAAATTAATATCTTAAAACGTTGATCAAAATTGGATTCCACTTTTTGGTATATATTTGGGAAGCTAATACTCCAACGAAGGAGTAGAGTGGCGCAGTGGTTAAATGAGCTCGTCCAGTTTGCTACAGTAGGACCTCCGACATGGTTGCTTAGGTTTATACCCAGGGATACATACGGGCCAACAGGACATTTGTCCAGAGCGCCAGTTTTTGAGGGCGGAGGAATTTGTGGTGCGAAAAAAAGGAAAACATATTTGAGCGACGGAACAAATAAGTTTTTTAACTTGCGGTAACGATTTTATTTTCAAAAATACATGTCAATTCCTACAATTTAAAACACAACGTGTAATATCCCCAAGCTTGCCATAAGAGAAACACATAACCTGTTGCAGGTTGATTGACCTCATTTGTAAGGTGAGGGGATGGGGGGTGGGGGTACTATTTTGAAGAGTGTTTAATATGAATGAAAATAAATAACTTCTATGTCTTTGTTTTTGAAAACCTTTGCATAAAACAAACTAGATTGTTTAGCAAAACTGTTTTAATTTTGTTGTTTCTATTTGTTGTACTTGATTGGCCTCATTTGCAATGCGAGGGGGATAGGGTGAAAGGGATAGGTGGACGGGATAGGCAAATTGTGTTGTTTCTATTTTTTGTAAAGAATTAAATTTGTTACCATAGAGTACAGCCATGTAGAGAGTCAAGGGAAATGTCAGTTTATACTATTGATGTGAGCTTAAAAATATTCGGCCTAAAACCAAATACTTTAGAAATATAATTAAAACTTATTTAACAATATATAGTATGAGATGTTTTATTAATTGCAGTTATAACAATCGTGTCAAACTGCAACAACCGTTTATTAAATAACGAAAAGACAGCATTTGTATTTATAAAACCCTTAGTATTTAGTTGCATAACGTGCTGTTTTAAAACTGATAGTAAACAAGCTTGAATTTGTTCAATTTTATAATGTTTGGGGGAACTGAAAAATGAGGGGGACGGATTAAGATTACCTTCAGAGCTAGCATATCTACCTGAAATCGGGACCAGTTTAAACCTAGTTAATGTATTACTAGTTACTAGCACTATAGTCAACATTGCTCAGTCGTCTTTTTTAGTGCAACGAAAAACAACCACTCCTACCAAAATATATCTAAACTGCGTTTTATTTACCTCAATTAATTACTGTTTTCATTTAACTTTCATGAAAAACAATACTGTTTGGATGAGTGTTGACACGATATTTTCTAAGAGTTCTGCTGCAAATCCGTCGTGTTGGCCATATCTATTCCTTATAAGAATAATATGAAATTTAACTTCTACTTATAAGATTGTATAGCAGACTATTCACTATAAGAATAATATGAATATTTACTTTCTTTTTTTTTTTTTGCCTTACTGGACTGGGTATAAATATTTCATAAATACCTGTGTATCACTTTTTTGTGCTGCTCACAGTCCTGTTTAATGTCTCTATATTTAACGAGACAACGATCGTTTCGCCTTTCGATCAGGCATTTTCAAGTCACTTTAAAATTCATAAACAATAATAGGCATTATTTTAATTCACGTCAAAAATATCAGATAAAGTTTTACACGCCAAACATTACATTTGTTTTAAAAAAAATTTTAAATTGTGATCGTTGTCTCGTTAAATATAGAGACATTAAACAGGACTGTGAGCAACATAAAAAAGTGATACACAGGTATTTATTCTACTTATAAGATTGTATAGCAGATTATTCGCTATAAAAATAAAATGAAATTTAACTTTTACTTATAAGATTGTATAGCAGACTATTCACTATAAGAATAATATGAAATTTAACTTCTACTTATAAGATTGTATAGCAGACTATTC
>JAGFPH010003458.1:139226-149594 GCA_018207615.1 Philaenus spumarius
AACCGGTTGGCAAGAATGCAATTTTTCATTAGCTTAGGCCTGCTACAAGTACTCCCTGTGTGTCTTAACTTGTCTTACACCGAATAACCAGGGACACGTTGCAGAAATTAGTGGCGAGCCATAATCAAATCAACCGAATATATCGCGTTAACCGGTTAGCATGAAGGCAATTCTTTCATTCGCTTATGGCCGCTACAGATACTCCCAGTGCGATTTACTTGTCTTACGCCGAATAACCAGGGACACGCGTTAACCAAATATATCGCGTTAACCGGTTGTCAAGAAGGCGATTCTTTCATAAGCTTAGGGCTGCTACAGGTATTTTATGTGTGACTTAACTTGTTGACCAAGCAACCAGGGACACGTTGCAGAAAATTAATGGCTAGCCATCATTAAATGAACCAAATATATCGCATTAACCGGCTGGCATGAAGGCAATTCTTTCATTAGCTTATGGCCGTTACAGATACTCCCAGAGCGACTTAACTTGTCTTACACCGGATAACCAGGGACACGCTGTGGAAATTAGTGGCGAGCCTCCAACAAGCCAACCAAAGAAGGCTATTTTTCATTACCTTAGTCCTGCTACAGGTACTCCCTGTGTGACTGAACTTGTCTTACACCGAATGAAAATATACACACGCTAAATCACGTACTAAATACGTATATGACACGTTACCTAAAAATATACATCAAATCAAACATATTGCTTTAACAAGCTGTTAATAACCGAAATCACTGTTAGTCAATTTGACCTATACTTAGACAATTCCACATTCTAAATGTAAAATGCGTGTTCTGTTGAACCTCATAGTCCAGTACAAAATATAGTTTACCACATGTAGGCCTATAATCCATAGTGTTCTGAACTTTCACTTGGGATTAACCTTGAAACACTTTCGTATAATATCTTATAAGCTGTTATCACAAATCCGCCCACGATTTTCACCAAAGTATCTGAAAATATTAACGCTCTCTGTGTATATAACAAAACTCGTGTGCCTAAAAAAAACTCGCTAGGTGGAGGAGATTATTGGAAACTAAGCAGGCTTTATAATATAATGTTTATTTATGCCTATTGGCTAATGTGTAATTACAGTAATGGTATTATAATTCTACAGTTTAGTCAAAAACCTGGAGACACCTGTCTAACAGTTTAGCGAGTGTGTAGAGAAAAGTTAAATTCATAACATGTTTATAAGGCATAAAAATGTACTGTTGTATGTATTGAAACTCTTTGCCCCATATTGAAAATGGAAATTTTCTGGACTGCTAAAATATTTTAAATGTAGAACCCTATCGTGTGACCCCTCATTTTGAAGGCCTTTTTGAAAGAAAACAAATAACGCAAAGTATATGTCTTATCTCAACCCTACCAAAAATAACAACAGTCAAAATAATTAATCCTTGAGAAATCTCAGGGTGATTCAGGCTTACATGCCCCACCGGGTTAAATGCCCCAGTAGTAGTATTTCATAATTACGACGTGTGGAAGCGCTACTGTCTTCCTTTACACGTGCAGAAGTGAATAGTTTGTCGATGTGAGAAGACGTTAGCCATTTTTAACAGTATAATATCAGATTTTAAAACAAAAACAAAGGTAATTGTTTGTCTTTGTAGTGTAATATAGTACATAAGGATATTATTCATAAATAGTGGTTAAGAGCAAAATTTTTTTTGCTATTGTTTTGAATACAATCTGAATCATTGTAAAGAAGGTTGTAGTTGTGCATCATGGACATTTATGTTTCTTGTTTAAGAACTATGAGGTGGGGCGTTTAACCTCGACAAAAAGGTTAAACGCCCCGCTTTGTTTCGGGTTATTTGCAACGATGAAATATCGATTGGATAATATGCCCCAAATTGAAATAATTTGATAATTACGTTTTATGGTGTAATTGTGATTTTAAAATAAATTTAAAATAATTAAAATATATTAAGTTATTGAATTACTAATCTGTCAGTAGACTTTTTTGTTTTACTTAAATTTAACAAAGTGCTATTTATATAAATATATTTTTATGAATTAAATTTATGAATAAATATATCGGCTATCCACAATACTAAATTATGGTTGCAAATAGAAGGCAATATTTTATAGACTATTTTATATTTATAAAAAATTGGTAAATTTTAATGAAATTTAGTAAAAACACAATAATCTTTTAAATAATCTTTAATATTGTTTTTTATTGTTGAGTTTATGTTTGTCTTCAAAATCAATTATTAAACGTATATAATTTAACAAATAAATAAATTAGTTATGGTTAATGTTAAGTTGAATTTGTGATAATATTTTAAGTTTTAATTTCTATTTTTCTCAGCATGCCTACCAAATACAAACGCAAACCTGGTTCCACAAGAGGTTCTTGGAGTGAAGAAACTCTCAAGGAGGCTGTTTATCGTATATTGGCTGGAGAAATCGGAATCAATGAGGCTGCACGATATTATGGAATTCCATCGAGAACGCTTAGAAGAAGAAGAGATTCAGGTATTCTTAAAAAGTACTCTTTAGGAAGACCAACAACTTGAAATATTGAGAATGAGAAACGGTTGGTAGCCCACATTCAACGCCTTGAAAAAGCGGGATTTGCACCGGATAGAACAGCTGTCCGACGTCTTGCGTATGAATTTTGCGAAGCTCTTGGTATCGAACATAATTTCAACAAGAATTTATTAATGGCTTTCTATGACTGGTTCAATGGCTTCATAGAAAGAAATCCTGAACTATCACTCCGTAAGGCTGAAGGTTTATTACTGGCAAGAGCTGAAGGCATGAATAGAATTGAAGTAAATGATTATTTTGATAAGCTAACTCAAATCTATGACGAACATGATTTTTACACTAAACCGGGGAACGTATTTAATATGGATGAAACCGGGTGTCATCTTAACAATGATCCCAGAATAGTGATAGCTACGAAAGGTGCAAAGGATGTCCACTCTCTGACATGCGCGGAAAGAGGCGAACATATTTCCGTCATCGCGTGTGTTAATGCCGAGGGTGTAGCGCTTCCACCAGCTCTAATTTTCAAAGGTGTTAGAGAGGATCCAGCACTTGCAATAGGACTACCACCTAGTTTTCAGATTTATATGAATAAAAAATCATCATAAATTTCCGCAGATATTTTCTGTAAGTGGTTGAAAGGTCATTTCTTTCCAAGAAAACCTGTTGGAAAGGTACTATTGGTACTTGATGGGCACGGATCTAACGAGAGTTCAATTGAAATGCTGGAATTCGCACTAGCTAATGACAACATATTAATATGCCTGCCAAGCCACACAACTCAAGAACTGCAGCCGCTTGGTAGGTCTGTATTTAAGCCATTCAAGGCTCATTTCAGGCAAGAAACACAAAACTGGATAAAACACCACCCTCAAATTCCACTAAAGAGAGTTCACGTAGGTACTTTGATTAGAAATGCATGGACCAAATCAGTAGTTGCCAGTAACTGTATTAGTGGCTTTAAAGTTACAGGGATCTTCCCACTAAATCGAGATTCCGTTCCAGATCATTTTTTCCAGATATTTGACCAATCTCAAAAGGACTTGTCAAGTGAGGCATGTAAAAACCAGGGCTGTGAATCATCGTCCACTATCGCGACCACTAATACTAGCATGAACACTGGATCAGACGAAGTAAATTCTTCCCCTACATTTGAAAAATCTGAGGCTACTACCGCTCTCCCAGATTCTTCTAAAAACCCTAACTGTGAGTATACTCCCTCTAAGTATTTGCATAAAATTAGCCCTGTTCCTTTATTGGTGAAGAGAGAGAAAGCGAAGAAAAAGACATCAGCAAGAGTTTTAGATATGAATTTTGTTGCAGAAAAAAAGAAGAAACTCGAAGAAAAAATTAACATAGATAATGAAAAAGATAAAAAAAATTAAACAAAGAAAAGATAAAAGTACTACAGATTTTGGAAAAAAATTACTGAGAAAGTATCGCTGAGTGATAGTGATATTGACGAGCCTAAAAGTTCATCCAATAATCAAGATAATTGCTTGGAATGTCTTGAGCATTACTATTCAACAAAATTAAGTGTTGATTGGATAAAGTGCATAGATTGCTTAGGATGGTTGCATGAGACTTGCACAATGTACCTTCCAAGGTGCAATTCTTGTGGAAAAATTGTAAAATGTAAATAATAAGTGGATCCTACGATATTTTTATTGGAATGTTTTATTAATTTACTTTTAATAATGTGTAGGCATATATTAATTAATAACTAGCTTATCTGTTTTTTTAATATTCTTTTAAATTTATTAAATTTTTTTCAACATTCATAACTCTTTTAAGGAAAAATTTAAGTCTTAAAAACAAAATCGTAAATAATTATATTTTGTGTTGTTTTTTTATGTATGTAAGTTTACTAAATAAATATTCTTCTTATAAGGTTAAAAAAAGTGGAAATTTTCATTAACAAGCTTCTGACATAGGGTTTTTGAAGTAGGGCATATAACCCATTTGAGTGGGGCAAATTATCCTACTGTCAGGGTAATATGCCCCGATACATGATTTAGTTTTTTAATTGTATTTTGTTTATTTGTTATTTTATTGTATTGAGTATTATTATATTGTATCTATAACTAATATGAATTACTATTAGAATTTATTCATATTTTAAATGTGATTTTTCTAAATTTTACAAAGGATTTTTGTTAAGTGGGGCGTGATACCCTAACTTCACTCCCACACTAACTGTTGCTATTACGTTAGAGCCAAAACTAAATCCTCCCTTTTTGTCTAAACTTCTGACTCCAGCATAACTCAGCCATATAGGTCCACCCACCGTCAGTGTGAATTACTCGTTTATTAATTATTGACTGTAATATAATATTACAATGTGGAGGGTACTGTACCTGTCAATAGCGTTAGTTGACCAAACATTTAACGTTATTTTTCAACGGTACTTGAAGTATAATGTAGGAAGGGATGGAGGAGATACTCGCTTAGTTATCGGTCATAATTCGTAAGTATGCGTTGAAAAAAACTGCTTCTTGATGATGAGCACTATATGCGAGTTCCGAACTAAACGTAAGATACGACAGCAGATTGGAGGTTATTCTATTATAATCGGGCGGGCTGGATGTTGAGGAGGTGAAAAAGAAGTTCAATAAGGAAAGATAAAATCAAAGTTGTGGCCTAATACAAATATCTGTGAAAAATAACTCATGAAACTACAATGTAAAATCTCAGATAATTAGTTTGTATTAGTGACTTGATGAATACCTTCCTTCGCTAAGGTCGACTTTACTTAGTATTTTCGCGATTGGCGAGGTTACATAGATTATTGGCAAAACCTTTACCCACCATAGAATCATAAATATACCGAATTTTGAGTTCCTAGTTGTTTTGGTTTGTAAGAAATAAATTTGATTAATTTTGCTTATTTCGCAATTTCTTGTGGTTGGACACGGAATTGGCAAACAATCTTTGTTAGTGTGCGCGTAACACTGAATGAGGACAAATTGCAGGTCTACTCGTTGTGATTCCGTAGATTTCACCAGAAAATGTTTAGCCATCGTTTTAGTTTTGTAAAAACAAACAAACAGATTTAGTCCAATTTTTAAATTCATTTGTATTACTTAAGGGTGCCGCCCACAGAACGCTATACTGTATAGTCTGTATAGCACTATAAAGCTATAATATACGTTTATATAATATAATAGACAAAGGCTATGCAGCAGTCGACAAACGTTTATGCCCGGTTTACACGATGCGTAGCACTTGTCATTAGTACTTGTCGCTCGCACTAATACCACACGTGTGAACAGTAGTGATTAGTGCTTAGTAAAACGGGGAGTGCGAGTGAATTTCTATTCACTAAGTGCTTAGTGCGAGTGACAAGTACTAATGACAAGTACTACGCATCGTGTATACCGGACATTATGCTGATTATATTTTATTACGCGCTATAAAGTTTAGCGGTATAGCGCACCTACCGAGCTTGGATATATGTATCACGTACAGCAGAGCTAGTGCATGCGCAAAAGGGTTATGTTTCCCGCCATCCAACTTATAAGCTTGATTTTCAAGAAGTGGTTTTATTGTATTTGTATTTTACCAGCGGTAATTGTAATCAAGAAGAAAATGGAAGGTTTAATGGAAGAAGAAAAGAGTCATCCCTGTTTGTGGTGAACAAGTAGCCCTGACTACAAAAACCTAAATTTAAAGAACACGAGTTGAGAAGTGATAGCGAAGAATTTAAATAAAAGTATTAAGTTATCAGTGATTTTGTTCCAGAGTATTAATAGAATACAAAATTTTATTTATTACATAAATACGCTTCAGAAAAAATATATATAAATATATTATAACATTTGTAGAGCAAGTTAACTATAGGCCTATATTATAATTTTAGTCTCAACAAAATTAGTACTATATAGTGTAGCTCTATATAGCCATATATAGCATAGCATTCGGCGTGCGTTAGCCTTTAAGCTTAACATACATACAACCTTCAATCATTATAGACGCAAAACATTTTTGACTGTTTGATATCCCAATAATATATATTTTAACCAGCACTACGTATTTACAAAAATACTTTTATTTAAAATAAATCTAACCTATAAAATTATATCAGTATTGTGAACGACAAATTAGTTTTGTCATCGTTTAGGCTGTATTGACAAGTAGTATCTTCCTTAGCTTGGATTAATATAAAATACTGCGCAATGCAATCATCTTGAGCATGCCTTCAGAGAAATGTTTCTGATATCTTATTTTAAGTCAATAAGTTCTAACCTCCGCTAACCCTATCTAACTAAACTTTATATTTGTAATTTAAATTTAAAATAAGATATATTTTCGCACAATAAAACAAAGTGGCACGTTCTGCTTGTGCAATGTAAATCTGCGTCGACACTGCGGGAGCGACAGTGCTCTCTCTGCCTCACAGCCTCGCGTGTAACTTCCTATGTTCGCAGTTCCATGCAACGATTTTTGTTTCGTTTTCGTAAACTGAGGGGTTGTACTAACATTAAGCTTAAGGATTGTATATAATACAAGTATAAATACAAAATTAAATAAAAAAGACTCATTACATTAAATTTTATCGTACAATCAAGTGAACCCCATCGTAGTGCTCCAGTTCCACAGTACGAGCCGCCACTGTTAACATGTATAAATAGGGTAAATAATGTGTGTTAGTTTTGTTGTTTTTTGTGGTTACATAGATAAACCCCCCCTACATGGTTAAACCTCCTATCATGTAAGAGATGATATATTTCCGAGTTTGTAGGTTTTTTGGGTTGGAAGTAATAACGTTTCTTCCTTAGGTCCTATAGCTTTTTTGCGGTCTTCATGACTTTCGCGGTTAGATAAAAATTCTTTCCTTTGCGAGCACCTCACCTAACGAATTTCAGGTCTTTACACATTGTAGGTCCGGAGATTGTACGACACGATCTCACAATTATTATAGATTTGTTATACTCGTAGATAAACAAATGAAAAACATTCTTTTTCGTAAATAAAAAGATGAAGAAAATATAAACTTATTGCAATTACAGTTTAAACTAATAAATTATGATTTACAAATAATTCTAACAAAATAAAGACGTCGACTCAAAATAAACTCTTGATGTTACTTTTAACGGAAATAAGTATCTGAAAAAAACAAAATTGAAGAAGTAAATTCAGCAATCATCATCACATTTCTATATTAGTAGTGCTATGAAATGAGTTAAAAGTTATTTATTTATGAAATGTAAATAACATTTTATGAGGTGAGACTGCTTCTGACATTGCCGGGACCTTGCTACTTTAAAATCTTTCTTTTTTAAATCTAAGTGCCTATGTTTAAATGTTAAATTCTATTTACAAATTTAAAAAAACATTTATTATAAGTTATTTATTTGGTTTTTTGTGTTTAAACAAATGGAGTTCTTTGTAATTTCGTTATTCTATTATTAAGATTTTGTGTTGTATCTTATACAATTGTATTATTGTCTACGTGATGAATAAAGAAATGAAATGAAAATGTAAACTTCATATCCGTGAAAAATTAAAGTCTATTAATGTCAACACAGTTAAAGACCTAGACTTATTAAAAGAAGTTGTACTAAAATTATGTTTGCCTGCTGAATGCCGTTTTCTTGCAGTCAAACTTATCTAGCACTAAGTAAAATACCATAATATGCTTTACATATAATGTTATGGTATTAACAAGAATTCAACTTCAGTTGAATGTTCGCTTGGCATATAAAATACGATACATTTCAAAAATTCCTTTGAATGCGTTTCTACGTATTTTTTGCAATAAGATCAGCACGACTACACTACACGCGGAAAAGATCAGACGCGGTAGATACGTCAGAGAGCGTGGAGTGTGGAGGGCTGTGGTTACATTTACCGCACGATTACCCCTTAAACCCGAACCTCCCCCCTCTACCTCCCTCGCATATATTTGAACCTTAGAGCGAAATCCCGTAGCTTGTTGCATTTTAATGATAAAACGAGTTGCTATGTGTTGCACGGAGTTCGGATTCTCGTGATTTCTGAGCAATACGAACATCAGAGAATACGTTTCAATAATTGTGGATCTTGATTTCGCGAATTTAATTATCTTATTTCATCGCAATGTCTTTGGGGTAACACATATTCTATACATATCGCTTTGCTGCCGAAGAGTATTTCCTATACAATTGAAAGCCTTTTACAAAATATTTAAGCCTCGACTCTCGGACATAATCAAGATTAAAAGGTCAGCAGAATCAAGTGGGCATAGCTCGGTCTGAACCAAATTAACAAGTTGACTGTGGAAATAGGCTGTTTGAATGTTATCAATTAAAACTTGTATTGTTAAAAACTCTTAATATAGCAAAATATCTAAATATGTTAAATTACGTACATAAAGTAAAAGTATTTCAGTAGTTGTATTTGTATGTTTCAGCATTTGTGTTTGTATAGTATTATATTTAATAAGATCAACACTGCTTCTACTCGAAAGTGTTTTTGGTGAAGCAGATTCAAAAAAGATATGACTTATAACTACACTGGATTCCACGTTCACCATGCAGTACAGAGCGCCCATAAGCCATGTTATCCTTACGACAGTCTCAGCGATAATAGCCAACTAAAAACATCAACTCCAATGCTACGCTCGGTCAGTTGACGCAACCCGCATGACAATAAACGAGATGTTCGCTGTAATGGTAGTAGCATGTCTATTCTCCCGTAAGACCTGTACTGCACGGTGAACGTGGAATCCAGTGTAGATACACTCACAAAAAAGTTATAAGTGATCAGTCATTACATTAAATAACTCTCGACAATCGAGATATATCCGGTAGCGAAAACCCCGAAGTAATCAGTCCAGGACATTTTTACGTTTCCTAACCGTAGCCGAAGACGTCTTTCATGGTTGAGGCACAGTTTGAATTGTCTTGAAATATTGATGATGTCGTTACTTTTCATAAAGGAGCAAGAGAAATTATATCGTATCTTACTTGTAATTCACAAGGTAGATAAGCGATAGTCTCAATCCTGTAGAGGGGCTACTAAGTTCGAGAGGGAAAATACATCGTTTCGAAATGCTCCCGGTCGGGGGCTAGATATGGCACTACTTCCAGGATGTAAAGTAGCACACGGAATGCTAATATCAATAACTAGGCTCGACCTGCGAAACGTGTTTTGGTGGTTCAATTGTATCAACCTAAACCAAAACCTTTAAAGTTAAGGCCAATCAAAACGAATACAAACAATTAGGATCGAACAGATCACCTTGTGTTGGAGGTTAAATTATAAATAGCTAAACCCAACTCTTTTAAAGCTGAGACCAACCAAACCGAATGCTAACAACAAGGATCGAAGCTTTACAATTTGTTTTGGAGGTTCAATTACGAGTATATCAAGCTAATCCCAACTCTTTCGAAGGTGGCGCCAATCAACACAAATGCAAACAACTAGGATCGAACCTACGAAACGCGTTTTGGTGGTTGAATTGTAGCCAGCTAAATCCAACTCTTTCGAAGCTAAGGAAAATCATCACAAATGCAAACAACTACAATCGAACCTGAGAAACGTGTTTTGGTGGTTCAATTTTAACGAGCCAAAAATAACTCTTTTGAAGCAAAGGCCAATCAGCACAAAAGCACACAACTAGGATCAAACCTGCAAAACGTGTTTTGGTGGTTCAATTGTAGCGAGCTAAACATAACTCTTTTGAAGCTTAAAGCCAATGAAACTGAATTAAAACAACTAGGATCCAATTTGAGCAACTTGTGTTGGAGGTTCAATTTTAACGAGCAAAAAATAATTCTTTTGAAGCTAAGACCAATTAAAACAAATGCAATCAACTCGGATCGAATCTGCACTACTTGTGTTGGAGGTTCAATTGTAGCAAGCTAATCACAACTCGTTTA
>JAGFPH010003459.1:12101-34926 GCA_018207615.1 Philaenus spumarius
CACAAAAAAAACAGTCTTGTATGCCGGAGTTGGAATTTCTGAGGAAAACATTGTAGCAATGAGCTCAGTACAGGGGGTATTGATATATATATACCAATCCCCACCCTACATTGGTTAAGAGAGGATATCTGTCCTCCCATTGGCTGTAAGAATAATGTTGGAGGGGGATATGTTATATATATATATATATAAGACGATTAGAAGAATAGCATTCATTCTGTATAAAAACCCTTTTAAAAGTCGTAAGGTACAATGTACGATCGGTATTTATGTGAAATCTGTGGGTTGATTCAAGACAACTGGTTAATTCATAAAATCCATTCAATGACTCACGAAGCAAACCGAGGAAAATTATCAAGAGTAAATCGTTTTCTATGTGACATATGCGGGAACCAATTTGAATTTTTTACTGATTTTAATAGACATTATTTAAAACATGAAGAAACCGAAGGTATCACACAGCATGTGGATCAATCTATTTCATCTTTAGACCTGCCTTCAACATCAACTTTTCAAAAACAAAACAGTGTAAGTCAAGATTGTTTTATTGTTAAAGAAATTTGTGACCCAAAATTTGACAGACCTACAGTAATAAAATATGCGCCTCCAGCTTCGACACAAAATCAGAATGTAAGATATCCTTTAATAGCAGAAGAATTAAATAGAGCGTTTCCAAATTCGCTTGTGAAACATTTATTTATTTAAAATAAAAACAATGAAGACATTGAAACATTTTTAAATGTAACACATCCTATTTTAAATGATATTTTAAAAAGTGAGCTGAATAGACTAAAGCTTGTAAAATTTAATTTCGTCCTAGATACTTTATTTATAAATGTAGAAAACTTAATTTCACCTAGAGCTTTTATACCTAAAAGTCAATCTTTAACAGCTTCCGATGATATATCAAGCAAAATTACAGACTGTTTTGAAGAACTGTTGTTAAAAGTGACCGAGCATCAAGCCCGCGGATCAGGTTTTTCGTTATTAAGTGTAGATAAAATTAATGTACGTGTACATAAACAGGGATATGGAAATCGTGGATCAAGTTACTTACCTCTACCACCAAAGATTAAAGCTACAAACGCATGTGTTAACGTAAAGAATTTAAATAACGAATGTTTTAAATATGCTATGCTATCAAAATATATAACAGGTGATGTAAATAATGCTCTTATCAACGGTAGTTTCGATACTTTTTACACAAAGTATAACTTTAATGGCGTTACTTATCCTGTGTCAGTAGCAGATGTAAAACGTTTCGAAAAGCAAAACCCAGGTGTATCAGTGAACTTATATGCTATAGACGATTATCAAAACGTATATCCTTTAAAAGTAGTTGATAACGAGTTAGCCGATCATACCGATTTACTTTTAGTTACTAATTCCACTACTTCTCACTATCTATATATTAAAGAATTTAACAAACTTGTTGTGAAACAGCTGTCACGTAAGAAATGTAGTATAATATGTTGTAAAAGGTGTTTAAACCACAAGAATCTCCCAAATAACAGTGGTGATAACAGTTGGCTTGAAGCTCATAAACAGTTGTGCGGGAAACATGACGCAGTAACCTTAAAATTGCCTAAACCTGATAGAGCTCTTTTATATTTTAACAAAACTATACAACAATATCAAATACCAATCGTCGTATATGCTGATTTTGAATCTTCGCTTATTCCGATACAATCCGTTTCACCAATAGACGTAAACTTATCATTCACCGATAAATATCAAAGACATGAGCCAAATAGTTTTTGTTTAATGATTAAGTCTACTCTACCTGAAGAACTTTTAAACCTTTATGGACTTACATCGGTTCCTCACTTGTATAGAGGTGAAGATGCTGCCAAATTTTTCGTAGACAAGTTATATGAAATTGCAAAAAAAAGTTGAAACTTTGTACAACTGCAAAGTTTCAATGTTTCAACTGAACGATGAGCAAATACATGATTTTAATACTTCAACAGATTGTTATTTATGTAAACAAAGTTTTACCATCTCTAATAAAAAAGTACGAGATCATGACCATATAACAGGAGAATACAGAGGAGCAGCTTGTAACAGTTTAAATTTAAATTACAAGGTTCCTCGTTTTATCCCAGTAGTATTACATAATCTATCGGGGTATGACTTACATTTCATTATACCTGAGATGGCTCGTGACACATCTCAAATCGATGTAATTGCTACAACTATGGAAAAATGTATAAGTTTTTCTAAAAAAGTTGGTAAAATTAAGTTACGCTTTATCGATTCTTTTAAGTTTATGTCATCAAGTCTAAAACAATTAGTTGAAAACCTAAGAAAAAGCGAATTGGTAGAAACAAAAAAGATTGTATCTGAAAGTAAAATTGATCTAGTGATTAGGAAAGCTGTATTTCCATATGATTATGTTAACTCATTGGAAAAATTCAATGAAACCTCTCTACCGACAAAAGACAAATTCTTTAATCGTTTAAACGACATGGATATATCGGATGAAGATTATAATCACGCTAAAAAAGTGTGGGATGAGTTAAACATTTTAACTTTGGGTGATTATAGTGATTTTTACGTAAAGTTAGACGTAACTCTGTTATGCGATGTGATGGAACAATTTAGATCTTCTTGCATGGATGCTTACGGTCTAGATCCTCTACACTCTTACACTGCGCCTGTACTAGCATGGCAAGCCATGTTAAAAAAGACTCGGTGTAAGCTGGAGTTAATAACCGATGTAGACATGCTATTGATGGTGGAATCTGGTATTAGAGGAGGCATAACTCAGTGTGTCACTAGGCATGTTAAAGCCAATAATAAATATCTTCCAAATTATGATCCTAACAATGAAAGTGTTTATATAGCATACTTTGATGCTAATAATCTATATGCTCACTCTCAATCACAACCTTTACCATATGGAGACTTCAAATGGGTTGATCCGGTAACAATAGATGATATTGCTAGCATACCAAAGTTTGGACAAAAGGGCTACATTTTGGAGTGTGATATAACCTATCCAGAGTCTCTACACGATCTCCATTATGATTTACCATTGTTATGTAAAACCGAGACCCCACCAAACGGAAAATATCCTAAATTGTTGACGACATTACATGATAAAAATAAGTATGTTGCACATTATTGGGCTATACAACAAGCAATTACATTAGGATTAAAAGTAACAAAAATTCATAGAGCTTTGGAATTTTCCCAATCGTACTGGCTGGAACCTTACATTACCTCGAACACCATTAGAAGGGCTTCAGCTAAAACTGCATTTGAAAAAGATTTTTCAAATTGATGAACAATGCAGTTTTTGGGAAAACCCTTGAAAACAAAAGAAAACACAAAAACATAAAACTAATTTCTGATCCTGAAGCTTTAACTAAATTAACAAAAAAAAAATAACTTTAAGACCAGCGTGATTATCAACAACAATTTAGTAGCTGTTTGTATTGGGAAAACAAAGGTTCTTATGGATAAACCTTTGTACATCAGTATGAGCATTTTAGATATATCTAAAACACATATGTACGAATTCCATTATGATAAAATGGTGTCATACTATGGGAGAGACTTTATAGGAATATCATACGGTGACACGGACGCTTTTGTATACTGGATAAAGACTAATGATCTATATTTAGATTTAAAAACATTCCAGTACAGAGACGACTTTGACTTTTCAGACTATCCTACCAATCACATAACCTACGATCAAGGTGTAAACAAAAAGAAGCTGGGCAAATTTAAAGATGAACTAAACTCCGAACCAATTGAGGAAATTGTAGCCCTGATGTCTAAAATGTATGCTATACAAATAAGATCAAGCGGTGAAACAGTGAGAGATATCAAGAAGGCAAAGGGGATTAAAAAGGCATATCTGACAAAACATATGTCTTTTGATAATTATAAAGAATGCCTGTTCAATAAAGACAAACGGTTTATGGGGTGTTTTAACACCATTCGTAGTTACAATCATAAGCTGTTTAGTATAACACAGAATAAGAAAACTCTGTCCGCTCTCGATGATAAACGAATTATTCTCGAAGACGGTGTACATACCCTCCCTCATGGACATTACTCTACTGTAAGCATAAATGAATAAATTAAACAAAATTAAATTTCAGATAAAGTTGTAGAATTGTTTATGTAAAAAATTATCTTTGTGAACATTTTTTTTAAATCGTCACGTGGATCAGTATACCTACAGGGGAGATTACCACGTTAAAAAAAAGTATCAATGCGCCGGATAACTGTACAGCATGATTTTTTTTAATCAACTGTGGTGTGGAAACCAGCTATAAATTCACGTGAAAAGCATTTATAAAAATAAATTTCAGTTAAATGTATAAAAAATACATTACTTGTTAAATATAGCATAGAAATAATTGTTGAGTAAATATATTTCGTAATGGACATAAAATCTCAAATAGTAAACGAGTTACACAAACCTGCTAGGAGAAACTTTCCTCGAAGAAACACTGTTATTAAAGGACTTAAATACTTGTACTTTCAGGCAGATCTCGTAGAAATGATCCCGTTTAGTAGGATTAATAAAGGAAACAAATATATACTGTTTGTAATAAACTGTTTTACAAAGTTTGCCTATGGTGTACCTCTAAAAGATAAATCGGCTAAATCAGTAACAAAAGCAATGGAAAACTTGTTAAATTATACTAAAATAAAACATCTGCAAACCGATGATGGGACAGAATATTTTAATAAATTGTTTAAAGCTCTTATGAAAAAACATAACATAAACCACTATTCAACAAATAGCGAAAAGAAAGCTACTATTATCGAACGTTTTAATAGGACTATAAAAGGAATGATGTACAAAAGATTTTCTCAGAGAGGATCTTATATATGGTATGATATTTTAGAAAATCTTGTTCAAGACTATAACAACAAATATCATAGAACAATAGGAATGAAACCGATACAAGTCAACAAGAAAAATGAAAAGTTAGTAATGAATCGAATAAAAAACAACACATTACCAAAACAAGAGAAAGTACCACCGATGAAATTTAAACAAGGTGATAAAGTAAGGATTAGTAAAAACAAGAGAGTGTTTACAAAAGGTTATTTACCGAATTGGACAAACGAAATATTTTCTGTACATAGAGTACAACCACAACCCCCGAAACATATCTGTTAAAAGATCACAAAGGCGAGCTGCTTAGCGGAGGATTTTACGGACATGAAATGAGTAAGTCTTCCATCGGTGATGTGTATTTGGTAGAGAAAATATTGAAAAGAAAGGGTGATAAAGTATTAGTTAGATGGATCGGTTATGATAAAACCGAAGATTCTTGGATACCTAAAATAGATTTAATTTAACATTTTCATGGCATAATGTTTTTTGTCAACCTATAAAAAACACATGTATAAAGTTATAATGGAAATTATAAAACAAAATGACAAACTAAAAGTTGATAATATTAACATAATTAGTGACATCGCATCCGACGGAATTGGTAAACATGGGAGTTTATTACCCGACTCTGTTAGATGTTTAATAAGCGGTCCTTCTAACTGTGGTAAGACTAACGTTGTTTTTAATCTGCTAACCGATGATAATGGGTTAAAATTTAACAACGTGTACGTATTTTCAAAATCGTTAAATCAGTCTAAATACCGTTTGTTGGAAAAAGTGCTGTCTCAAGTATCGGGTATGGGATACTTTAAATTTAAAGACAACGAAGATGTTATTCACCCCAATGATGCTAAACCGTATTCGATATTTATATTTGATGATGTATCTTGCGAAAACCAGGATAATATTCGAGCTTATTTTGCAATGGGAAGACATAACAATGTTGATTCGATATATATAGGTCAAACATATAGTAAAATTCCAAAACAATTGATAAGGGATAACGCAAACTTGTTGGTTATATTTAAACAGGATGAAACAAATTTGAAGCATATATATAACGACTCGGTTAACACTGATATGACGTTTGAGATGTTTAAAGAAATATGTAGTAAAGCTTGGAGTGAAAAGTACGGATTTGTCGTTGTTGATAAAGAACGTGAGTTAAATAACGGACGTTATAGAATTGGGTTTGATAATTTCATTTTATTAAAATGATAAATGAATAAAATAATGTTATTGCATGAACATCATTGCTACAGTTAACATCGGTGTAATAACATGATGGAAAAAGAACAGTTAATAAATAAATTGAAAACTCTAAGCGATTCGGTCCGAAAAAAGAAAAAAGCTTTAACAGTAGACATAAATAAAAAAGTTGAGTTTTTACAAAACACTTTCAACCCTGTAATTGATACATCGAACGAGGATAAACTTAACCTGAAAGAAAAATCATCAACAATTAATACAACTGAGGAGAACGTTGAGCAAAATGAAAATAATGGAATGATACCTTTTAAAATACCTCTTAATATTCCTGCTAAAGGTCTACTTACTCGAAAATATCTGTCGAAATTAGAATATGATGGTTATAAAGGTAAAAAGAGAAAAAATAGTCATGTTTTCGGTGCTCGAATTGAGAATAACGTTTTAATGGTCGGCAGCTCCGAACTTATATTTGATGATTCTGATAACATTATTATAAACAACAAGGTTTTCAAAGGTACACCTGGTCTGTTTGAGTTGGTATTTAATACCAATCCTAAACAATTTTCAAAAAAGGATTTATCTAACTTTAAAAATATCTGTATGGAAACAAACGTTCATAGAATAAATTATTCCAAAACAAACCTATTTATCGAAATACGTCAAAAAAATACAAACATATAATTTTACGATTATTTCCACATAGAAAAAAGAAAAGCGGATCTGAAATAAATCTTAAAACTGCAAACCAGTCGAACGTGCTTTATTACAACGATATAAACGATTTAGTAGATAGAATGAGATTACTACACGATGTTAAAAATGCCGGTCACACAGGGGTGGATAATGAAATGATTGCTTTAGTTAGTGAATTAAAAAGAAGAAACGTTATAGTTTAAATGCTCATTTTAATTATGAGCGTTGACAAGTTCGGACGTCATGAAAACTCTCTAATGAGAGAGTCTATGAGAGGGGCACCCGGACAGGGTTTCAAACTTACACCAGAGGGTAACTATGATATGCAAAATAAAATTCTACGAAATGTCAGTCTTCCGATATTAGATGAAGATGTTGCAACAAAACGTTATGTAACAGAAAACACTCCGAATAAGGATAGTGAAAAATGGTTGTTTTCAAATAAAAGGTTATCGAATATAGGGAACCCTGTTTCTGATAAGGACGCTGTTAATGTGCTATCAATGAAGCAGTATACAATGACTATATCCGGATTAGACGCTTACAATGCGAATAAGCGTAAAATAATAAATATGTCTAGTGGAACCCATCCATACCATGCTGCTACTTTAAAAAATGTGCACAATATGTGTTTACATGTATCGGACAAGCATAAAGAGGTATATAAATTATTTTCTGCGAAAGTTTTTCACTATATACACAAAGTAATGAAGACGTATCCACAAGGTAGAACAAGTGAGGATGAAACTAACTTTATAAATTGGGATGATGTATTTAAACCGCTTGATACATTTAAACCTCTCACTATTTAAACAGTTTCAGTATATAAAGAATAGAGAATAAATTATTAGGAAGAAATATAAAGCAGTTAGTACGAATCAAGATTTTGATAAAGTAGGAGGTGGATTAACATCGTCTGCTTTATCGGTTTTAAAAAACGTCATCAAACACATACCGGTAGGTACAGCGTTGAACAGAGCTATTGACGTATTACCATTTGAACTTCATTTACCGGGAGGTTATAGATATTGCGGTCCTGGAACAAAACTAAAAAAGAGATTAGCACGCGGTGACTCTGGAATTAATAAATTGGACGAAGCTTGTAAGCTTCATGATATAGCATATTCTAAATATAGCGATTCTAAGAATAGATCGATTGCTGATAGAGTGTTAGCTGAGAAAGCGTGGCAAAGGGTGAAGTCAAGTGATTCTAGTATAGGCGAACGAGCAGCATCTTTAGCGGTAGCATCTGCAATGAAAGCAAAATCTGTAATAGGAGGAGGAATGAAACGTCGAAACGGATCACGTTTGAAAAGTAAAAGAAGATTAAAAAATCGACGTAAAAAAAAGGGTGGGTCAAAAAGGAAAAAGGTAAATAATCATAAAAAAAAGGTCGAGGGCTTTATCTAAAACCATATCGAAATGTGTATTAAACAAATCGGGTAGAATCGTTATACACAACAAACCGTTAAGCAACTATGATCTGTATCACTATGCGGATTGTTTGAAGATACCGCATTTTAGAGGACTATTTCAAAGGATAAACTTCCAAAAAAAATGTGGAAAAATGAAACGGGTATAGTAAATTTAGACGATTCTTACGGATCAGGCACACATTGGATATGTTATAAAAAACAGGGTGACACCGTATATTATTTTGATAGTTTAGGTAATTTACCACCTCCAAGAGAGTTAAAAAATACTTCAGACAAACACGTGATGTATTATACAATTATAACAGAATGCAAGATGTCAATTCTACAATTTATGGACATTTATGTTTGGATTTTTTAACGACTAAAATCAGTCTTCTTTAAGATGTCGTCTTTAACAGTTTCCATAAGCGGTACAACGTCTAACCTTCGCAGTTCCTTTTTTCCTCCATTACTCTTCAAAGAAGATAAGGAATGGGATGTAGCGTTATTAGACTTTACAACGTATAATTCAATTCCAAACATTATTGAAGGAGTAAATAATAAGATTTACTACAGCGAAAACACCGGTTTTGGATTGAGAAGTTATAAAACTATTGAACTGGAAACAGGATCTTATGAGATAGAAGATATAAATAGCGTGTTACAAAACAATTTAGGCAAGCAAAATATAAACTTGAAAGCCAATAACAATCTATTGAAGAGTGAGATAACTAGCAAAGTTTACATAGATTTTTCTAAACCAGCAAGTCTAGGAGCTTTACTAGGATTTTCAAATAATCCTCAACCGTTAATACCCAATAAAAAACATATCGGAGTTGATACAGTCAACATAATTAAGGTGAATGTTATTAACATAACTTGTAATATAGTACACGGAGCTTTTAAAGACGGTGTAGATGGTCATATAATACATTCATTTTATCCAACGGTTGCCCCTGGGTTTAAGATTGTTGAAAAACCTCATAATCTAGTGTATTTGCCGTTAAATGTCAGTCGTATTTCGGATATCAATTTAAACATATTAGATCAAGATAACGAATTAATAGATTTTAGAGGTGAAACCATTACAGTTAGATTGCATATAAAACAAAGATAGTCTAATCTGTGAGATGGGATTATCTTTTAAATCGTGTTCAACGGAAGAAAACGTTAGTAGTTTTAAACCTGTTAAACAGTTAACAAGTGAAAACATTCTTTTCTTGAAAAAACTTGGATATAAAATTATTGACGATGGATATTCTAAACATCAAGAGTGGTCCAATTTTCGACGAAACAATATGGGAGAAGGAGTATCATTCGCACAACCCTTACGCTTCATCGAGATTGGGGAATAACGATGAGATACGTATTCCTATACAACAGCAGGATGCTTACACGTTACCATGCGAAAGCTACTTATATATCGAAGGACAAGTTACAAAAAAAGATGGTTCCTCACCGTCTGTAGTGCCGTTTATAAATAATCCGATGCCATTTTTATTCGAGGAAATAAGATATGAAATTTCCGGTATTACAGTAGATTCTACAAAAAGAGTTGGTGTTACGTCTACGTTAAAAACTCTTATTTCATTACCGATGAACGAGGTGAATAAACTTTATACTTCAGGGTGGGTGTTACCAGCCGCTGCGACTATAACACCGAACAGTAACGGTTTCTTTGATTTTAGTGTACCTCTATGATCGCTTTTAGGGTTTGCAGAGGACTATCGAAGAATAATCATGAACGTTAAACAAGAGTTGTTCCTCCTACGATCTTCAACCGATACAGATGCTATTATAGCACCTACCGGATCTACGGATGCTTCGCTCGAATGGAAATTAATTTTAAATAAAATAACATGGAGAGTACCTTATGTGCGACTTGCTGATGAGCGTAGATTAACACTTCTAAAACAATTAGATTCGGATCGCGATATTGTTTTACCTTTTAGGAATTGGGAGATGCATGAATATTCTATTCTACCTAAAACGCAAAGACAAACATGGAACATAAAAACTTCAACCACTCTTGAAAAACCTAGATACGTAATTTTTGCGTTACAAACAAGTAAAAGAAATGTATTAACAGCGGATGCAGGAACGTTTGATCATTGTAAACTAATAAATATTAAACTATATCTAAACTCACAATTTTTCCCTTATGATAATTTAAATATTTCGTTTAAAAACTATAGATACGCCGAATTATATGATATGTATGCTCGGTTTCAATCATCTTATTACAATAGATCGGATGCACCTTTATTAACACCGAAAACGTTCAAAGAGAAGTATCCGATTGTCGTTATAGATTGTTCTAAACAAAACGAATCAGTCAAGTCATCTACTGTCGATATAAGATTAGAGTTTGAAACCGAAGATAATATCCCGGATAATACATCTGCGTACTGTTTAATATTACATGACACGATAGTTACATACACACCTCTAACCGGTGTAGTCAGAAGAGTCTTGTAAGAATGATGATGGTGGAGTAAAGGAATGTTCAACAACAAGTTTCCCTACTCCTTCGTCTCACGTGGATAGAGTATAAAAGCAGCGAATGAACGTCGCGAGTTCACACTTTGTTTTCTGATTTCAGAGGTACAACATTGCTAGATATTATAAAATGGATTCACATCTGGATATTGCAGCAGCAGCAGCGGTGAGCCATTCAATCGATGAAAAGGGAATAGAGGAATTAAAACCCGATGTAGAAAAATCCGGAACTGTATTATATTCATCTACATCAAATGAAGATGACGTTCATGATGAAATAAACGAAAGCGTTGAACAATTCTTCAGTTCGTTTAAAGAAACCCCTATTAAAGTTTCAAGAAGAGGTGATAATGAAACATTAGATGTTTTATCAGGGATATACCTTAGCATATTTTATCCTCTTACGAAGTGCATGGCAAAGAATATTATAGTCGGAGTTTTTGAAGCGCTTGGTTATTTACCAGGTGTTCTAATCAATCACTATGGAAAACATGTTTTGTTTACTATGGATACATGGATGCATTTTATTAATAACGTTAATGATTTTGAGAAACACTTATTAGAAAAAGTTAGGGGTAAGAAAACCAGAATTAGAATAAAAGATTCAGACATTGAAGTTGACAACTTGAAAATCTATGGAAAACAATATATCAGACTAAAAGATTTTTCACAACACGATGAAAAGGTATTACTAACAATTGATGAGTTTTATGTGTTGAACGGTGTATCACATGCTATTAACCGATACCTGCAACAGCTATCATTAAACGGATCTTATGTACAAAAGTATCTAATCGATGTGATTTATAACAACCCATCGGTCGAACCGGTATACGATGATATTGATTCTTCAATTTTAAACAGACTACCTCAAGAAGTTACTTCACACAGATATGTTAAACAGTTTGCTGAACTGTTAGGTGAATTATCAAATAATCAGCTTGAACAGGTTGAATGATTTGTCTAAACAGACACGTGGTTTAGGCCTACTGGGGAATGGTGACCACGTTAAAATTTCACCAACGCGCCGTGAACTGTACAGCAAGACTATAAAAGGTCTACTGTGGTGTGGAAACCAGTTCATTTCTCAACAAGCTTATGATCGGGGTGGTTCGGTTTAAAGAAACTGCGGACGTATTTATACTGATGGACGAAGATGAAGATCGAAGGATGGACACCTCGCAATATGATTATCTTCACTTTCAAAGACGAATCTCTAATATCGAACAAATATTACAACCTATTTTAGAGAAGAAATTGTTAAAGATAAAAAGTAGTAACATTGCATCATCAAAAAAAATTTGTGGGAAACGAGAGTGTATTGTAGAATTTCAAGCATTTAGAGGTAATTATAATGAATTTTTGATTAAAGAATTGGTTGTTTTAGATTTACCTACAAAAACTACGTATTACTTCTTATTCAAACCACCGTATTCTTTCGATACTCTGAACTATAAAGCATCTAAAACAAACATCTGGTTAACTAATTGTTTTCATCATATAAAATGGTCCGAAGCGTTTATCGAATACAAGGAACTTTTTAATATCATACACCAATACATGGGGTACTACGATGTTATACACACTTCAGGGTCTGAGAAAGCTAAATGGATAAACGTTCGTGTTAATGCTAAGGTTGTTAACTATACTCGTAAAACTATGCAACTACCTCTTACACCTGTAACATGTTTAGGTGTAAACGATATACGTCATTCAACCGAGAACTGTGCTATACATAACGCTTTGAGACTTGGGGACACGTTGGAACATGTTTGCGAATGTGAGGAAGAAGAAGAAACGTAAGACTGCTGGTGATCGCGTACCTATAAATACAGCTGAAATTTAAAGAAATTGTTCATTCTAACAAAACACATTTAAAGATACAACATCATGAGTGATTCTAATATTCAATCGTTAACCGAAAAATGTAATCTTGTGTCTAAAGCCAAGGGTGCAATAACAAAAAAATGTTCGGAGTTAAAACCGCTAAAACATTATTCAATTCACTCTTTCCTTAAAATGGAGACTCAGAATGGGGATGCAGTGATAGCAATACTCGGAGATTTACCGTACAAACATGGTAACGATCCTAAACTACAAGTATTCTTACCGAAAAGATTCGTAGATTTATTAATACACGAAGATTTGGATTCAATAGCAAAAGGTTAGTACTATCTTGTTTCACATGGACCATCAGGTGTAAACTCGACGGAGCTAACACTTCATGCAGCGGAAAACTAGAAAAAAATCCCCCCACTCCTTTTCTCCCACTCCTTTATATGTACCCCCCTCCACTTTTATAGAGGATAAAAAGAGCTGACGATGTGAACTTGCTTCAGTTGCCTATTTCTTGTAGTACAGGAAACAACTCCCTGAAAATGGCTGACACAGGTAAGGAGTTTGTTACAGTTGTTATCGATATCTGCAAACAGTCTTCAACATCATCATCGAATAAATCGATACTTTATACTACCGCTGTTAAGGTTGATGCTAGCGACAGCGATTTGATTTCAGTAAAACTAGAAACTAACTCCGATTCGCATCGTGTTACCAGCAAAGAAGTGCATTTTAAAAAACATTTAAAACCAATAATACCTGATACTACTGCTTTAACTTTATATAACGTCTGTTTTAAAAGTTATCAAAGCAATTCCTCAAGATTGGATACGTTTAAAAACAGTCCTGAAATTTTGAAGACTAAATCTCAAATGTTTAGCGATGCTGGTTTCTTTTACGCAGGTGAGGAGGATAAGACAATATGTTTTTGCTGTGGAATTGGTTTAAAAGATTGGAAAGACACTGACCATCCTTGGATCGAACAAGCAAAATGGAGTAACACGTGTGCGTTTGTTTTGGTGACTAAAGGAAAAGCATTTGTCAATAAGGCTTGTGGATACCTCTCCAATTTGAAACGTCAACTTCCAAATTTACCTACAACAGAGTGTAAAATCTGTTTATCGGATGAAGTGCAAGTACTTTTTTATCCTTGCAAACATTTAATATCTTGTGTTTCTTGTGCTCTGTGTTGTACAAACTGCGGTGTATGCAGAGAAAAAATAGATTCATTCGCAAGAGTGTTTCTATCTTAGCAAACATTTTAAAATCGTCACGTGGATCAGTATACCTCCTGGGGAGATTACCACGTTAAAAAAGTATCAATGCGCCGGATAGCTGTACAGCATGATTTTTTTTTAAATCAACTGTGGTGTGGAAACCAGCTATAAATTCACCGAAAAGCTGTACAACATGATTTTTTTTAATTCAACTGTGGTGTGGAAACCAGCTTAACGGTTCTTTGTATGAACCTGAAGCGATAAGCTACAAGTCGTACGGTATTATTGTAGAAGTTGAAATTTACTTCCCTATAATATACCGTAAATTGGAAATCGACTTTAAGCTTTTGATCGCTTCGTAAAAAAATAAGTACTTCCAGTGATCGCATCGATCACTGGAAGTACTTATTTTTTTACGTATATACCGTGACCTTGACCTACTTTTTACACCTTCGAAGTACCCGGTTAAATTACACGTAATAATTTACACGTCAGAGTTCTGACGTCACAATTTCCACGTCATAGTTTTGACGTCACTATCCCACGTCATAGTTCTGACGTCATAGTTCTGACGTCACTAATTACCTACGTCACTAATTACCCACGTCACTACCCACGTCACTAATTACCCACCCCTCCCCCACCCTGATCTAATTTGCATAATTGCACCCGCCTTTCCCTCTACTAATGGCTCAAATAAAACTTTTAGGGTATTTTTCAATCTTTAAAATGATATAAGTTTTATAAATGTTAAGTGCAGCCAGTTGACATAATAGGACTGACAAAGGGAGACGGCACGGGGCGCACGAGTCCTCGAGGGCCGGATCAGCGCGTTAGCATATCAACGGTCAATCTGCAGCAAAGGCCCATTGTTTGGACTTGTATTTTTATAGCTGGTCTAATCATGGGTATAACGCTGGTAAAATTGGTGTAAACATTTATTTATTTATTTTTTATTTATATTTATTTTTCTGTATTTATTATTGCACTGATAAACGCACAATATTATTTCTTTTAGCCCAGTCAATAAAGGGTTTGAGTGGGAACTAATTAGTGAAAAGCTGATTTTTTCATGGTTGTTAGTTGATTATATATATAAGGAATATTTTCTGAAAAGTCCCCGCCTCTTCTTATACTCCTCTTATACTATTGTAACATCTGACAAAATTTCAGCTTTTCACTAATTACTTCCCACTAAGGCTTTTTTTTCCCCTTTATTGACTGGGCTAATCCTGGTTCTATCCCATTACGTAATTGAATCCCTAACTAAATTCGCATATTTAATATCAGAAGTGTTATACAACATTTATTATTATAAATAAAACAATTCCGTTGGCCCTGTAATGTAAACCACTATTTTATAAATCAGTTTTTACATAAAACACACAAAAATATATTCGTTCTTTAAAATTTTTATTTTAGTCTATGGCCAACAAATCTAGGAATAACACATTCACAATCTATTTATCGTTTCAAACGTGTATAAAGCTAAATAAATTAACTAAATAATATAATTATGTGTTTATGTAAACAAGTAACTGCAAAGTTGATTTTATAATAAAGTGTGTGTCAAAGGCCCAGTGAGTATGGCATTTGGTAACAGGTCGCCAGACTAATAAGGAGGAAATTAGCGAACATTTAAATACAGACCGATTTGACCAAAATAAAAAATTTCCCAAATTGATTAAATTTTTAAATAAAATGTCAGTAAAATATATTAATAACTGAACTAACATCTATCAACAACTTAAGCTTAGATATTCAAAATACATTTAAAATCTATAAGGACTTTTAGATGTAATTTAAAGTATTAGCTATGACTTTTTTATCTAAGAGCTAAATAAATTAAATACATTATTTTGGAATTTAAAACGATTAAAGAACAAATAACACAGGGATGTAGTGTTTATAAAATGTTAAGTTATTTATTCATGTTATGTTGTACACTCAAGTTAGTCCAGTTTTAGTCATATTGTATGTTTTTTTTAATAGATGGCTAAGGTGCAGAAGTAGTAGTATTTTATTTATGCCATGCGCGGAATTTCTTAAAGCTGGGTAAAAAAAATAGTAAATCTAAGTAAAATAATGCAGTAAATCTGAGTAAATGAATGCAGTAAATCTGAGTAAAAGGATTCACTAAAGCTGAGTAAAAGCATTGAACAAAGATGAGTAAAGGAATTCGGTAAATCTGAGTAAAAGCATTCAGTAAAGCTTAGTAAAATAATTCACTAAATCTGACTAAAATTTTTCAGTAAAGTTGATTAAAAGAATTCAGTAAATCTGAGAAAAACCTTTCAGTATTAGCATTTTTAACTTATTAAACACAGTAAACGTAAAGGATGCTTCACTGTGCAATTTTAAAACGAGTTATTTTTTGCCTAAGAAGTTTGAAAGTGACGCGAAATTGCTAGTAAACACTTAGTTTTTCCAATGTTGGTTTTATCTATGAACATACAACAGTAAATTTAGCAGAAAACTGAAGTGTAAAAACTCAACATAGCAAAAGTCGTCATTAAGTATGAGATTCCCTGTTTTCAAATAATTCATCTAAACTTTCTATTATTAATCCTGTTGATAAGCAAAACATAGTTTATATATTTTTAATTTTATTTTACTGTAAAAATCACTGTTTATTTTTGCGAACATTCTAAAGTAATTTAAAACAGTTTACCTTCTAAATTCAATGATAAGTTTAGTTTGTAAGACTTTATTGAACAGTTAGTTGTGGTAATGCCCATAATGTGCAGAAGTTAAACTACAGAAGTTTGAGACATGTAACTTTGAGCATCGTAACTGGTGTTAGTTTTAAGTATACTCATTGGGTCTCTAATAAACAGAGGGGGGGGGGTCCATCGCTTCACCAATCAGGAGTCGGAAGACCACTTTTAATGATCGCGTTTTTCAAGCTTTGCATCCTTTTCAACGTCATAGTTTTATGAATACCACAAAGTCATAACTCATAAGGATACCAGTCAGAATGTATGGTCTTAAAATGTAAAACTTTAAAATATTAATTTTAGAAAAATTCTTATAGTTGCATTTAATAGTTTAATATTACTGGAAATATTACTGTAGTATTGATACATTAGTAGTTACAGTGTTTACAATTAAAATACAAACAAATCTGCCAATATCAATCTTTTTAAGTATGGTTTAGGACCTTGTTCTCAGAAGCATTGGTTTAAAATAATTATATTCTTCTGACTCTTGGTTGAACATCCCCATTTGGTAGTGGTAGGTCGCTAACTACCGAGAAACTCAATTTCGCAACACTATTGTTGTTTAAATGCCGTCTCCGGACTTTAGTAAAATTCTCATTTTATTTCAAGCTATGGCCTTAGATGCAGGCATTCCTGTTAACACTATTTGTTCAACAAATACTCTGATGTTTTAAAATCCAAGTAACTACATTTATAATTATAAATATTTAACTATAACCAACAATGCTTAATTAAACTCAAGAGCACTGAAATGTTAGTGTTTGTTAGCAGTGTTACTTTGTACAAATGTTAAGTTACTTCTGTTGCACATAAATACAAAACGTTTGCCAAGTACGTGTATAAAATATATCCCTTAAGGGCAGTTTGTCTGTGAAAACATACATTGTCCACAGCATTGTTTATTTTCCTTGTAATACAGTGAATGTATTTTCATTCATTGTTATATAAATTTTAGATATTTTATTGTTCAGTTTGATGGATGTTTTTGGTGTTTTAAATGGAATTCACAAAATACAGTATAGTGTCTGACATTACTGAAAATAGCAGCAATATAATAATTTTGAGCCAAATATAAACAACCTAATCGAAATCAAAATATATTTTTAAGAAAACGTGGGTACAAACTGTTTTTAATACATGTTGAGCTTGGCGAGAGAAAAGGAATTATTAAAAAAAAATTTACAATACTAAATTAAATACACTAATCCTCACACACATGCTTTATAATTAATAAACAAACGTTATAACATATACAGTTATAAGTTTTAGTTGTAGGTCATGCATCATTTAAGATGACGACATTGTTGTTGAAACGCGTTTGAATATTAAACATATTTGTGTGATCATTAGTGAATTTTTATTTTATTTTTTAAACAAACTGTTTTGACAACAATACTTTTTTCGTAAAATAAAGTTAAAAAATATAGTAAGCATTTTTCGTAGGACAATTCTTAAATAGAAACATACCTTACACATTTCAGTAAACCATTGGACAAAGAAACTCGGGGAAGTATTCCGTTTTCTAGTTCTGCTTTAAGGCTCGCGCACACCGAACGCGGGAGGCGGGAGCGACGCAAATTTAGTTCTAGGAAGTTCCCGCGCTTGACTGTAAAACAACGGCGGGATATGAGAGGGCGCACACCAAACGCAAATCGTTCCCTCGAGATCGTGCCGTACAGTCACTAGTCACACAACAGATGTCTACTCCTACTCGGTAGGCAGTGCTTTGTGCTTTGATTGTGTAGAGAATGCTTATAACTATGAGTAATTTAACATAAATGTTATTAAATGTTAGAATGTTAGAAATGTTAATATCAGGGTGTGATATTCCACAAACTGTTCTCTTCTTTATTTATAGCGTGTACCCAAGTCTTCTTACGAATTTCATCCTCAGCCAAGCCGAACAGCAAAAAAGCCTCTTCTTCATCAGATGACATGGCGAGCGACGAACGATGAGAAGGTAAGTACAACTGACCACAACACTGTCACCTTACCAACTGAGTTCGCCGCGAAACTTCCCGCGTTGTGTGTGCGCCACCTAAGATCCCGCGCGAACAGTTCCCGCGACTAAATTTCTAGGAACTAGAAAATTCGCGTCGCTCCCGCTTCCCGCGTTTTATGGAAAAAGTCGCTAGAAGACGGTACATTGTAACTATCTTTAGCGCTATAAAATGAGTTGGAATGTAAAAAAAACAATTAGTTTTGTCGCACATTGTGTGCATGCAATACCAGAACTAAAATGTGCAATAAAGTCTTACAAACCTATCATAGAATTTAAAATTTATAAACTGATTTAAAAATCATTAGAATATTCGTGAAAATAAACGGTTATTTTTTAGCAGTAAAATAAAATAAAAAAATAAACCAAATTTTACTTATCAAAAATTATTTTAGCAAACATTTTGAAAAGAACTATATTGTCGCATTATTTAAGTGCATAGTTTAAAAACACTTTATGAGAATCTTTTTGGAAAATTGAGTCATTTTCAAAGAAACAAATATTAAAGGAGGCCTAATGATTTAGAATACAATATATTTTTTCAATTATGTTTAAAAAAGATAACATCCCCTTTGCATTTCAGTTTAATTTCAAAAACCTGTTTGGAAAAATGTTAAATCGTGCAATATTCATATTAAAGTGAACATAGATTTATTCTTTTAGAAAAATATGCAAAATATAAACAAGTACATTTTTTATAAATACAAACCAATTATTAAAACACACGTTTTTCGTTTCTCTTTTAACCGATATTAACATACATCCACATATTTCTAACCGATGTTTATTTTCTTATTAAAGACGTAGTTAGTTATTATATAATTACATAATTTAATGTTTGTTTTTTTCACGTATCTGTTGTTAAGAATACTTGCAAATTTGAAGGCGAAGTAAAAGAGATATTTCATTTCACATTTAACATGACATGATTTGAAAGCTCAATTTAATCTGCACGGCCGAGTGAACAACTAGAGAGAAATATACAGGCTTTAATGGTCCATTAAACCTAGGTTTGTATAAGTCAAAACACTTGAAGTTAAGAATTAATTTAGTTTGTTACTTTTTTGTTTTAATTTGAATGACCTTTGATGAGTCGGGTAAGAAGTTTAATTCTAAGTACTTAAAAGATGAAAGATATAACAGAGGACATTATAATGATAGGAAGAGAGTTGACGTGGATTTAAATGCGATGTGGAGTGTAAAATCTAGAACTTACCGCCCAACTTAGCAATATATAGGTTTAAAATACTTCACAAACTGATATCGTGGCCAATCGGATGTAGAAAGGGTTATTTATACTTCGTGCGCAGTGAGACCGAAAACAAAATGTTGAAGATAAAATTGGATTTGCAGTAACCTTATTATGTGTGTTTTCCTTGAAGGACAGAATCGACAATCGGAGGTAATTCTCACATATATGTTATAAGTTGTTCCCTATACAAGTCAATTGAATAATGTATTGATGAATATAACAGTCGCGATGTAAGTTTTCAATATATACAAAATCAAACTTAAAAAAGATCTTACATAGATATAAACGTTCAGAACGTTTACGTCGTACACATCAAAAGAACCATTCATGTTTCATAAAATAATCCTAAATCTTCTTCTTTGCCTGATAGTTTGTACATATTATAACTTCTCTTATTTGTTTAAAGCATGTATATGCATATTTTTTTAATGGCTTTCATTTATGTTTAACGTAGAATATCACGAAAGATGTTACTACAAAAAAAAAATCGTATAGCTTCAAAGTTTTCTTTTTTAATTTTTCTACTACTGGATAACTAACAGAGTTACTGCCGAAAAATATTAGAAAATTATTTCTCAGCTATTTAAACAACAGAAATTCAATACAAGTTTGTTTATTGCTAAACGTTTTATGTTTAAAATTCTGTTTTCAAAATATTTTAATGAACATTAAACCCAAATGTATGTGTTTAATAAACTCGATTTAAGTAGTAAGTACGCATATATTATATATTTCGAAATTTATTATGTATAATTTATAATTAAAAAAATAACGAAAATTCATAGTAGATTATCTGCATTTTATATAATTTTTACATATGCATGTTATACTAGAATGACGAACGTAATAATCTTATGAACTTTAAGTTGTGTCAATTAGTTTATGTCGATGTTTTTTTATTTATACCGTACAGTACTAATAATTTGATATAACACAGCAAAGAAATTATTGAATTTAAATTTGTATTAGCTCGAGATAAACGTTATCACTAAAGTTGTTGTCTTAATTTTATTTAATAATTGATGTATTTTTTTTTAAATAGGATCTGATTCTGATTGTAATATGAATATTGTCACTTTGATGCAAGTCAATAAGTAAGTTGCACAAGTTTTGTATTTCAAATATCTTTCAAAGAAAAAATATTGATTTAAAAACTAGACAAAATGTCATTATGTTAATCTAAATAAAAAATAAAAGTGCGTGTATCAGTAAGAGTGTATCCGCGGTAGAAGTGAAACCCCACACTGAATTTTCAAAATGTTTACCCCAAAATCGTGAACCTAGAAGCACTATTACTCTTTAACTGTCAAAACGTTACCCCACATGGTATTTTCAAAATCGTAATCCCAAAATAGTGACCACGAAAATCTACGACCCTTTCTAAATCAAAATCGTTTTTCCCGTACCCAAATAAGTTCCGTAGTATCAATAATTAATTGTACATTTGCTCATTTTGGTAGACTACTAAACACCTACAGACACCCACATGTACTTACACATACACAGCACTACATAAAATATTTACGTTTAACTCGTATCTATGTTTTTTCTTCCGTGCTGAAAGAACTTTCACTTAAAAAAACTTATTTGACCGAATATTTGTCAGGACTTGTAACACTATAATGTGTTCACAATTTCCTTCATGCCGTCCTGTTAGCTTACTAAAACTTTAAATATACAAATTTGATACTTTAAATATCGATGACGAACTTAACACTTTTAGAACAGTATATACACATTATTATTTAACTGGTGGTTTCAAACAATCTTGCTCACGAACCATAATCTCAGTCTTTAAGTGTTTCAATAACTAAAGTACATTTGAACAGTTTTGATTATATCCCAAATATTCTTACACATGCCTAAACTAGCTAAAACCTTGACATATATAAAGCCTGTTTCCAATATTTTCTATACAAAGAGCTCTAGCTGTTATTTAAATATAACTTTTGTTTTATTTAACAATTTAGAAAAGAAATAGATCAATATAATAACCGTCTTTATAAAATTTAAAACTAACGTTGACAGTGTCCTTTTCCAATAATAATTGTTTTATTTTATAATTTGTCCTCATTTTAGGCGATGCGTTAATTCATAGTGTTTTAATATTTTCTTAAATAAACATATTTTGGAAATAATTGTATAAGGATATGAGATTCTCTTTTCATTTGTTTTCTTTATATTACTGTAATTTTAAACAATTTGTTTTAAAGAACAATTAAATCAAAATAAAATTATTGTTATTTTTCTCTCAGATTTTAAGCATTGTATTTTTGTTGCATATGTTTAAAAAATATTATGTTTACCTTAATAAGAATAAATACATTAATACAATACTAATGGGGTTTGCCCCCTACTCGCTCCACTCGCCAACCCCCACCCCATCTCCGGGGGGGGCCCGTTCAACTTTATTTTTCTTTGTCATCGATTGAAAAAAAATATTAATTTGTATGTTACAAATTTAAAGAGAACGAGCACCAGGAAATAAAATTTTCCCACGAGTTTTGAACACTATTTTTCACGATACTACAACAAACCATTATTTGATACAACAGCAAAAAATATGATTATTAATATTTATTTCATTTACATTTAATTTTTTTCTTACTGACTCAACAAGATCATCTTTCCCCGCTATTTTTCCAAGCCCATTCCCTAGGCTGTTTTAGGTCCATATTACAATGTAAATACACGTTTTTAATCTATTCTTATTACTTTATAATAAAATTATGAGAAGAAGAAGTAGAAAAACGTTTTTTATATAATAGAGAGATTGCAAGTAGAATTTACAACCATTCCGCTTTGAATGCAATCTTTCTCAAACTGATTACTAATCCAAATCTTCAAACATCGTATTTTCTAGAACATTTAAAATTGTTCAATCAACGTAGTAAAGTTTTTTAAGTGAATATAATTTTGCAAGTAGAATTTACAACCATTCCGTTTTGAATGCAATCTTTTTCAAACTGATTAATAATCCAAATCTTCAAACATCGTATTTTCTATATCATTCAAAATTGTTCAATCAATGTAGTAAAGTTTGTTAAGTGAATATAATTTTGCAAGTAGATTTTACAACCATTCCGTTTTGAATGCAATCTTTCTCAAACTGATTAAT